>PUGI020000373.1:0-10449 GCA_008930755.2 Alatina alata | reverse complement strand
TTTATGTAACCATGGTAGTGTATCCACCAATCAGTGATCAATCAGTGATCATATGGCGGCATTTGAAGTTGGAGCACTTCTCTTCTTTAATCGCAAGTGTTTTAAGGGTTTTAGCGCTCTGTTGGATACTCTAAGGGGCATATGTTTGTTTTTATGCATTCCCGCATCCCAGGATGGATCTTGATCATACTTTGCATGGAAGTTCCGTGCCCATCGTGGGATGTTTCTAGCGTTAAACAAAATGTATCAGTGCCTGTGCTAGTCAAAAATTGGTATGCTTGGGATTCTTACTTTTCCCTCTCAGTGCCGGGTGCTCTAAGTTAATACTCCATAAAAATTTCCTATTCAGACATGAACTATCCATTACAAAAAATTAATTACCACGGATCTATTAGAAAAGGTTTTTTTTCAACAAATTAAATCTCTGACGATGCATAACATTAAATGTATAGCGTTTGTCTCAAACGGTTCCGATTAGAATACTTGTGCTTTGTTTACAAGCATTACCGCAAGACAATCGAAATCATCTTTTAATTGGTCTTTTTGTTTTAATTCGGCATCTAATCCTTTACGTTCAATTGATAATAAACCTGTTCTAACGCGTAGGCTGTCTTGTTTATAATCCAACATTTTGAGCTGAGACTGGGATGATTGTAATTTTGTCGTTTAAGTCTAGTGATTCTTGACTGTCCTTTTGTCGAAAACCTCTTCCTGATCAATTACGTGGTTCTTATCTTTAGTCCGGTAATGTCAACAAACCTTCGCGGCTCTGATAGTCATTTCCACCCCGCTCCACACCTCGCAAAAAGGTCTCTAGATGCCTTAGTTATACAATATAGATAGATGATACATTTGTTTATTGGGAACTTGTGTTAAGTCATTTATTATTCTAAGCATGCCATGTTATCTTCCTAATATCTCTATTCTTTAACACATGTTTTTTTGGTCCCAAGTTACCTAAATATATACCAATTTGGAATCAGGTCTCTATATATTTACCACTGTAGGCCCCTACATTGTACACGATAATAACACCTCCTTGCGTTCTGTGCAACAGCACCATGAGATACGAGTGGATGGATGATACGAGCTGATAGATACGTTCAAATTCTGTGGTACTCCATTATAACCTAGTGTGGGCGTTCACGCTCTCCACTAACTGCCCTCATACCCAGTAAAGAAAATACATCTGTTTCTTCCAGGATGTAAACAGCAGGACGTTTGCAGAATAGATCTACGTCAATAGCAATAAGAGTAAATTTTCCCACACGACTCATCGTAAAACGAAAGGTGTTACTTATCTAGTACAATATACAGTGGTAGACGACATGACCTGATAAATAAGTTCACATTCTGTATTACGTCATCAGATAGCGTGGGTCTTTACTTTCTCTGCGCTGGTCTTCCTCTTTTCCAACAAGACAAATGCACCCGTTTCTTCAAAGATAATAATGTCATAAAACGGTAAGACGTTTTGCAGCATAAATTTACGTCGATAAATCAATAAGGATATATTTTCCCATGCAACTTAACGTAAAGGGGAAAGCGTTATTTATCTTGTACAATAAACAGTGATAGATGATATGAGTCAAAGGTTCAATACATATATCATTGTATATTGTACACGACAAGTAACATCTTCCTCTTGCGTTCTGCGCTACACTATTTTGAGATACGAGCGGGTGCTTTCTTTTTCCTTTATTTTTCGCTTTCCTAGAAAGCCGTACGTACCTATCGTATCCATGATAATACCTTAAACAGCAGAAAGTTTGCTGCGTTCATATGCGTCAACAGAAGCACGTTCTTATGTTTCCACACATTTCAGCGTAAAGAATAACGTGACGTTTGTGTAATAAAAATTGTCAACAAAACAACGGATGGCATAAGCTCGCTTTCTGTGCTACAGCATGGTGAAATAACGTGAGCGCTTCCTGTCCCCACTTTCTCCACTTGTCAAAATAAGCTTTCAAACAGCAGAAAGCTTGCTACGTGCATATACCTTAACAGACATACGTTCTTATACTTCCATACATCTCAGTGGAAAGGGTAACTTGAACTTAATGACATTTAATATACCATTGTCAACAATAAGACTTATCAGATTAGCTCACGTTCAGCACAATGAAAGGAAATGAGCGCTTCCTTTCTTCTCTATCCTTCCCCTACAACGTGAGGTTTCACTGCAGACAAATACATTCGAAGCAACGTGTTTATTTCTATATAGAGTCCCATCGTTAAGGAAAATATATAAATTGTACACGGGTGTGTAATTCAAGACATTCAGGAGCCTTGGAAAGTTTTCTGATTACAAAAACTTTATACTTAACTCTTAGAGTCTGTCTACTAATATATTATTTTTAATAAGAATGCTTTAATTATGCTTAAGACTGAATGAGCGTAGCTCTAAGGCTTTCACATTAAAATGTACTTATCCTTGTTCGTACGACGTATTCTTCAATAGATACTTCGCGTTCTTTTTAATCATCTCCGACCACAACAACAGACTATACGATGGATTTAAATTCCCGACCGAATATTATATGGAGGAAGAAACTATACTTGCATATCTGACCTGCATTTTATCTTTCTCTTAAGCGAATAAGGTCAGACCCCAGATATAAATGTTGCTTAGAAGATTTGGGTTTTGTGTCTACAGTTGCTTAGCATTTTCTGACGGATTTGATCGAGTTACTTTTAAGTGATGAAAGCAGGCCGTTCACAAGGAATTACTAATCACAAAAAAACGCCGAGTGGAAAAAATATGGTGGCAAAGGCAAGGTAGCTGTATCGTATCTTCAAAGGTGGAATACACGTATTTCTTATAAGAAATTAGGTGTATAAGAAACTCAATATTGGGGACTCCAAAAGTTTAAGAAACTTGTTCTAGTACCGCTCAGCATACATAACTTTAAAGACACTTTTGCAAGTACAACGTTGTGCGCCGTGAAGCGCCATATAACAGCAGCAACACATGGGAGTTTGAACTTTAAGGGTGTTTGCGCAAACGCTAATGTCGATTTAATAATAACTCTTATGTTGTATTGAATGTGTATTCTCCAACGTGCGTGATGATGGCAAATAAGGGGAAGTAAACAACCCTGTTCAACTACAACTTTAAAAGAAAGAGGAGGGAACATCACTGAAGTAAAAGGAAAGGATTAAATTGACAACAAAGGTTGCGTGCCCAATTGCAAGTAGTGTAATATGTAACATTTAAAATAGAATGAAAACCAGACAAAAAAGTTAACAGCAGTTGCACAAAAGGTCTTGTATAGTAGTTAATTACTATTTCTCTACGTCGTTCTTCTTAGAAATTGGAAAATCACATAAGGAACTCTTAATGCTAAAATGATGAAAAACGTGAAAAACGTACAGTAAGGACTAGTAGGGCCTTTCCATGGTTTTGTCTAAAATATAAGTATACAGTACATCATTGAGTAGAGTATTGAACAGGAAATGTAACCAATTATCAAGGATATATCAATTTATATGCTTTAAAGACACTCTCAACAGGCGCGTAGCGTAGATTTTTTGAAGGGGGTCGAAATTGAAATAAAAAGGGCACTTTTAATTTGCGTACAATGGAGCAAGTCATATTACAAAACTTCTAACTTTTGTACTCAAGATAATGAGCTTCCAATGAGTTTTAAAGGAAATGAGGGTGATGTTTGTGAATAGTAGATAAGAGATGACTGCCACCTCATTTTTTCTGTCGTAAAAAATTTGTTAGTTTCTAAAGGGAAAGGGCACTAAAGCTCAAAAGGGGAGTCGGTCGCACCCAACGACCCTCCTACCCTACGCGCCTGCTCAACCATTGTCAATACTGATTCCTAACAGAGAATAAACTGCTCAGCTTAAAAATTTGGACACTGGTAGTGTTAAATACGACAGGCCTATTCATTTTGCTGATGAAGTCCAATGACGGACGTTTACTGAATATTTCCATGGCAAAATCATTATTCTTAGATTGTTTAATCAAAGGGCCCAAACATCAAAATGTAAGTTAAATTCTGAAAGTTAAAGCGACATAGCTACTAATACTTAGTAAATTGAACTGGGAACTGAAAATTTTAAATACTCAAAGCTGAAAGCATGGATGACAATGCGTTGGCAAAACAGAGCCCTGGAATTTGGTTATGAATTTGGCTACTTGGTACAATAGTTCTATAAGCTGGTTACTTAGGCATAGTAGGTGTACAGCGGAAGTACTAGTCATCACCATAGCTTACTGTTTGCTGTAAATAACCAATATATTATTGGTTTTAGATTTTTAGCTAATAAAATACTTGGGGCTGTGTTCTTCAACAGCTTATTCTCCACTTTTCTCAATATTTTCATCTATATTTCTGAAAACTGGATTCCTACGAAAAATACAAACAAGTTCCTGACTACGTAACTACGAACGACATACAAACAGCCACCTACTTCACACAACAGTTTATAATTCCTTTACCAGTAGGATATTTGAATTTACTTCTGGTTACAATTATCATGTAATAATGAGGTTTCTTTATTAAGAGAAATGGCCGCCTCTTATATATAAATATATATATGTAACTGCTCAAAAGCCAACAAACACCTATGCGTGTAAATTTATTATATAGGATTCATAATATACACATTCTTGACGTTTCGATTCTATTGAGACAGATAATATAGAAACGTCAAGAATGTGTATTTATGAGTCCCATATAAATATATATGTATATATAGTACCAAACAGTAATATTTATAAACCGTTCTTGGAGCACTTCATACAATAATGTAGAGCAATAAATAAACACTTGTAAAAAACCATCAAATTTAGTCTACCTTAGTTACCTCAAAGTGTCACATCCCGCGACGATTTTCAGATTGTTCTTTTGTATCTATGTGACCGTGATAGAGCAGCCGCATCTTATTTATTTTTGTGCTTTATCTATCTTATAGAAAATATATAATATATATAGACTACCAGATACATTAATGTAGAGTTCTGTCTCTTTTTCTTTATATATATATATATAGAAATATAAATATATAAATATATATAGGTTATGCCGTGATGAAGACGCGAATGTTTTGAAAGCTTGTATATTAATACCTCACTGTTGATTTCTTGGTTTTATATATAAATATTTATATATATATATATGCAAATATATGGCTGTCAGAGTATTGTCGAATGACGTGATACTTCAAGGTAACTGAGGTAAATTTGCTGTTTCCTTTAGCAGGTGTCTGTGCATTGCTCCTCATTGTTGTATCGACTACTCTAAAAACTGTATCTAAACAGTACTGATATTTTACCTACATTTTTTCTCGTAATAAAATTTACTTTAGAAAAATTATTAAAGTGATCTCAGCTTTGTACATTTGCAGACAGCAAATCTAAAGACTGTTGGCTGTTCTCCATTTTCCCAAATATTATCCTCGTCGTTTTTGTAATCTATGATCTCTTAAAAATACAAACAAGTCCTCACCTACTTAACACAATAGTTCTGTCAGCATGAACAAGTATCAAAAAACACAGTAATGAAAAGTATGGGAACCTTGACTTGACTACCAGTCACAATTTTCATTCAAATTATAATATTTCTTCCTTAATAGAAATAACCACGACTCCTATATTTTATTGCACTGGTATAAATCCCTTTGCCTTTCATAAGCTTTACTTACCATAAAATTTACCACGATGATCTCAGCTTCGTGGGAAGTCCATAGTCCTTTTAAATAGCTTTCCCTTGACCTGTCAAATACTACTACTCATGAGAAATCCTGTGTTACGTCTGACCTCAGCAGAACTGTCTCCAAATGAAAACACATTTAGCTAATCCACACTATCTTCTCTATCACACTGCAGGTTACTATTATACACCACAGCACCCCAATCTATACTTTAAACCTCCCTTTATATGAAAACTTTGCTACGAATCAGAAAATTGTTGTAAACTAACTTTATCTCTACAGACCTTTCGAATATTTTACTGCTTTTTTGTAGAAGTTAAGTCACTTAGTACTTTTCTAAGGTACGAAGAGGAACTTTACTTCCAGAACAAATTTTGAGTCTCAGCAGGGATGTTGATTTCAAGACTTTTTGACAGTAAAAATGCAGTAAGATTAGCAAACTTTAACGATTTTACCAAGAAGGAGGACTTGTGTCACTGCATGCTTCCAGAACCATATTTGTGGTACTTAGATAATAAATGGCCAACAAAATACATCAAGCCGTGTTTTTGTCCTGTACTAAAGCCCAAGTACGTGATATGAAACTTTGATAAGATACTACCATAATGTTGAAGCAAATAACATATCCTGAAACTAGTAAACCAGGAACCTGCTCTGATAACTTCGACACAAACAACGAATACTTCTTCAATAGCATTAATTAATAAAACAACAACTTACTGAGCTTCTTTCTTCTTTCAGAGATATCAAAATCTTGACCACTTCGCTCCAAAGCACTACCAATTGATGATAATCTATTCAGAGATTTAAAGACAGCCTGAAAATGTAATTTTGAACCTATTTGTAATGCCTACAGCTTAATCTATTACGACCAGTAGAGGCAGCTTTTGATGCAGGAACAAAGGAACTAATTTTCCCTCACTATATAATGACATGCCTTCCCACAATAACACGCTTTCAACAGACAACGACTAGTGTTTTCTGAACACGAGGATTTAATATCGTCTTGTAAAGCTCTTACTGCAATCACATCATGCTATGATAAGAAAAAATAACAACTTAACTTTCAGGGCGCAGCAATACACAAACAAACGTCATGTGGTGAAAAAAGTACTATATACAAAATCTGCAATATCATCCTATTCTACTAGTAATTAAAGCAACAAAGAAAGTTTTCAGTCCAGTTTAAAAATGATTGTATCCTTCTCGTAATAGCGCATGGGATGAAACTGGGAGTTAATTGAATTGGCAGATATCGAATGATGGTTAACATAATTGGGGTGAAACATTACGAATGAATAGGAGAACACGACTAGAAATGCCGCATCATGGTTCTGTGGTTCGAAGAAGACAGGGTCTTGGAAGCAATTCGATGCATTTTTCATGCATTGGTAACGTTCCAATATTGTCGGTGAACCAAAGTAAAGCAAAGCCGAACATTTTCTTTTCAATAGTATAATGAGGACAATGTTAGCATCTTTTTGCATCGAAAGAAAAGAGCAAGTATGGTATCTAGCAATAAAGATCAAAGAGTCCTAAAACAAAAGTGGTGAGGAAAAGCGGTAGAGAAAATCAGCGAGGAAAACCCACCCCACCTCATCATGGTGTTTGTCAGCACATATTATCCTCTATTTTATCGCTTTCCCCGTGCTCTGAATCTGAACCTGACACCTGTAACTTAACTTACTATGTACAACATAAAACAACTACTGTAAGCTCTTTATAGTCTATCAGCCATGTACATAATCGTACGTACACGACTTTAAACTATTTCAACATTTGATACTGAAGAAGTTAGCAACTATGTACAACACAATAGACACGGAGTTTATGTTTAAAAGATATTTTAAAGAGTAGCCATTGCATAGAGGCTAGTACAAAATTGGTTTGGAGACGTTTAAGAACGAGGATATGAAAATTAGAAATAATATACCTACACATTTAGGGGAATCCAGTAACGAATAATTAAGAACTCATCGGTGTACAGCCTTGCATGATTGGCAGATGTTTCGACAATTCCTACTTAAGAATCTTTAAAAAGTACAATTTTTACGACAAAATTAAATATTATAATCTTATAATCTTGCAGTCATATACGAAGTAGCACAATTTAATGGTTAAAAATCTCACATTCCTATACAATTGGCAAGCAATTCATCAATTATCTTCATCATCATCGTCCTTACCGTTGTCCTCCTCCTCAACCTCCTCCTCCTCCTCCTCCTCCTCCTCCTCCTTATCATCATCATCATCATCATCATCATCATCATTATCTTCATTATCACTGTAGTTAGCATCATAACTATCTTCATTATTATTTTTAGTGTCATTATCACTATCGTGTTCAACATCATATTTATCTGCACTCTGATTACCATTGTCATCGCCATAATTATTATGATTATTATCATAAATCATTATTTTGGCCATTACTACCATCGCCAGTGTCATCATAATAATTATTATCGTTATCATTATTGTCATCATCTTCATCACAACTATCATCATCATCGTCATCGTCGTCGTCGTCGTCATCACTAACACAAATTGTCATCATATTCTGTCGTCACCTTCCTATTTTAGTTACTCGCAGCATGTTCATTGTCGTATTTGCACTTTATGTAATCATTAATACTTTTATGATAATGATTATCGCTGATGCTATACCACTACCTTCATCATATTGTTAATCTGACTACAAAGAGTCTCATGTTCTGTTTCGTGCATAATCGTCAGCTCTCTAGGTAGTCATAACGTAGCCCTCTCAATTATTAACTATTACTTCTTATCCATACTGGTGTTGACATACCAATCATTTATTTCTTATTAGAATTTAGAAAAAAACTGAAATATCCTTTGACACATTACCTGAATAATCCTTTGAGACATAAACTTACTCCTAATCACCACTTTTCACCACTTTTTGATTATTTCTTACACGTAACGTGTTCGATATCTTGTAATTACTGCCATAAATCAAAATTATGTATGGCAAAAATTTTACTAACCTGGTCAAAATAACTTAACCTTTACAGAAGATGGTAAAAAGTGAGAAAGACATTGTTAGGAGAATAACAATTGCAAGAACAGTATTTAACAAAATGAAAAAGATGATAGGCAATAGAAGCATTAATTTGACACTGAGGAAAAGGGTTCTGAAATGCTAAGTATGGTCAACATTATTATATGGCGCAAAAAACTAACTACAAAAATGTTTAAAAAATTACAAGCATTTGAAATGTGAACATACAGGAGGATGCTCGGAATCTCATGGCAAGAAAAGATCTCAAATGAATCAGTATTACACAAAATAAAGATGGAACCTATCATTGTAAAACCATCGAAGCATATGTAGCCATTTAGCCAGACAAAATAGATTACAAAACACACTATTAGAGGGTAAAATTGAGGGTAAAAGAGGAAGAGGCCGTCCCAAAACATCATGCACAGACAGTATAACATCTTGGATTTGCTTATCATATAAAAGAGCAGTAAGGACATCACAAAACAGAGATAGAAAGATAATCATGTCATGCAACCCTACGGAAACAGAGGATAAAACGTAAAGAAGAAGAAGGAATCTTTAGTAACCATTCGTAAAAGTTTCGCTTAATATATGAAATGTCCCTGTCGCTCCTTTTATTAGAGGCTCCGATAAGTAAAACTAGAAGTTTAAGGATCACCACCTTAATATTCCTAGACAGCGTTCATGAGATCTCCCTTCTCACCTCCTTTAGAAATAAATTTTCTAGCATGCTTCATTCATCCTACCTTCCACACTTTAACAGGCATTGTCATCCTTGGTAAAACAGCCCCGATTTTCTGCACCTTCTTCACGTTGCTTTGTTTCACATAAATAATATCAAAATGCCATGTACTTATCATCTAATACACTGTTTCTGTATCGATCCATTTAATTACTTATCATCTCTTCATTTTGTGCGACCTTCACCAAAGCAAGCTATCGCTTCTTCAACTCAACAAACAAATAGCATCCTTTCACTTTAATAGGCAATATTAATGTTGGTTAAGCAATCCACATTTTATATACCTTCGTGACACATGTTTGCATCATCAGAATAGTGGATCGTCCAGGTTTTATTCCTCTAATCCGCGGTTTGTAGATATTTTTTATATAAAACACCTCTCGTTACATCTTTTATACGCCTGTACTGCTTTTCTAACCAGCATTTGATGTTTTTAACTGAAAAGGGAATATCGAATATTCTTAACTTTAACAGGCAATGCCTTCTTCAGCAAGACAAGCCCCATTTTCTGTTACTACCTTGATCGTGTTTATATCATAACAGTACAGAACCTGCCAAGTTTTCATCTCCTGCCTTACTGTTCCTAGATGGCTTCAATTGAATAGCTATTGCTCCTTCTTTTGTACTATTGCTCCTCTAACTCAACAATCCAATATTCATTAAATCTAATATGCAATGCAGTTCTCAATAAGGCAATCTTCCGTTTTCTGTTATATCTTTAAATATGTCTGCCTCCTAATAGTACTTACTCTTTCCAGTTTTTTTGTCTTGTTCACTGTTCATGATGATTTTATTCAAATACGTCTAGCCCCTTCCTTTGAGAAACCTTTGATAACGCACACGTCCCATCCTCAAACTCAAAAATCCAATATCCTTTACTTTTAATAGGTAATACCTTTCTTGGTAATGCAATCGCCATTTTCTTTAGCGTTTTCAGGCTCACTTTCCTCAAAACAATATTCAATCTTTCAGATTTTATCTCCGTACTCATTGTTTGTGCTTATGTTCGCTTAAA
>PUGI020000370.1:0-10457 GCA_008930755.2 Alatina alata | reverse complement strand
GAATCTTTTATCAAAAAGGGAAAATGATGACTTTGATAAAATTATGACGTCACACTTTCCCTGCGCATTGTTAACATTGGTACATACAACAGTTTTCTGTGCTCGTAGCCTCGTACACAGGAGAAGATTCCCCCTCTTCCACCACGTCTTAATGTTTCCTAGCACCAGTAAGGTTGATTTCATACCGCACTGACAGACTCGTTACTAATATCGTCTGCATCAGTGACCCCAACGTAGGGCGTATGCCCCATCGGTGGGGCCTGGTAAAATTTTGACAGGGTGCCGGCTTGAGATCAAGCGTTCTAAGAACGTAAATGCAATAAAATTGACTGATTAATTACAGTATTTGGAGCAGAGTCCATACTACTGTAGCAAACAGCAATCAGTCAATCTGTCCGTCAGTTTGTCATATTTGCAAATTAGTAAATTATCGTATATTTTAAAATTTCATTTTATTATCATTTTTAATGTATCTTGGTATGGCCGAGATTTTTGTCGCATGACTAAGTGAAGAATGAGACAACGAGGTTGGGAATTTCTCTGTATTTCCCTCTCTGAGGTCCTCTCATAGTTCCAATAGGAGGGTCGGTGAAATACTTGAGCCACCCCCCTGTTTGCGTATTTGATTTTATTTATGTAATCGCATCGTTGTTATACTTAAGAAGACCTTTAACTCTCGTAAACCGTAAAATCAAGGCCGCAGATAGCTTAAAACTGTTACGGGGGGAAGAAATAAAATGCTATTTAAAACACAATGGATACCCAGAGGCTGGCGACCCAGGGGAGGAGGGTGTACGATGAGGTGAAGCCTAAGAAAACTTTACACTCTACAGGGAGGAGTTACAATTACTTAAAAATCACCTATAAAATGCACGATCATTATCATTTTTCTTTTTTCTTTTCTCATTTTCTTTATAACTTCTTTTCCCTTTAAAGAATCTATCCTGGGCTTTTGGAGGAGTGGTGTGAGTTATTATTCCTTATTTTTTCCCTAGATGTAGCTTCGAGTGAACTTGCAGTTCTGACAGGTTGATAAAAATGCTAATATTGCTGTCTTTGCAAAGAATCTTACAAACATGGAGAGAGTCATAATCCAATGACATGCTTAACACGCCCTGCCCCTCGCTATTGCTGACGAGATCCATGTTAATCCATGTTCATACAGTGACTTGATGCTGTTTGTAGTATAGATTTGCCAGTATAAAGTCTGCTCTCTTTGCCACGAAAGACAATAGTAATGATAATGCTGAACTCCGCCACGTTTCAGCCATTATTGTTTCTCATGGGATTTGCAATGACAAATATGAATTTCATGACATTGTGACCCTTTAGCAAAGAATGTGTGACACAAGGGTACTCGTTTTCTTAGGGTTCCTTTTCCGAGCCTTCCCATTTATAGAATGTTGCCCACGTTTGCCATACGCTCACACCCTTAAATAAGCCCACATGACGATTGCTAGTTTTAGAAAAATTATGTCTTAACCTAACCAAATACCAAATCGTAACTCATAAACCATATCACTAGCTTATGGCCTTAATTAACAAACTAATCAAACATAAAACATAAAACCTAATAAAAACTATTTTCACTTTCTTGGCAAATTTTATCTCCACAATTATTGGCAATGCCGTGCTTAAAATCAGTGTCCCAAGAAACGTCATTGAGATTCTCTTGTTATTTGTCCTTTTAATATCTTGTAGACACCACAACTCAGCTCAGCTATGTGGCTTTACTGTCCCAATTACGTTTTTCACTTATGAATTTCCTTATCAATCCCTAGAATAAACACCACCCTACGAACAATTTTCATAAATACTTCCAGAACACATCAGCAATCACGTACGGCATGTGAACATCTAAAGTGTTTGAAGTAGATATATCTTAGTAGAGATGTAACTACTGTGTTGGCCTGCACTTCACCAAAAACACAATTTTCAATACCATAGAAAAATATATAGTAGTTCTATTTCATATTTTTGCTATATGTACAACCGGTAGGTTTTAAAGTAAGAGTGAGTACGTTAATTTAGGGCCTGAATTTTATCTTTAAATGAACATTTTTATAAACATTTAACATCAATTCTTAAGGATTAGAGTTTAAACAAGAGAGACAGGGGCTTTCTTTAATTTTGATTGCCCATAAAATATTGTGCTCATATACAGTACTCCCAGGGATCTCACCTTACCCAATGATACAGGGCCGTTTGATTCCATACCCCTCCTTAAGGAATTGTTCCCATGGCTCATACTCTACTATACTAGAAGTTCTATTACGGACAAAAAAAATTTATTTAGAGGCAGGTTTATATTACACATGCGTAATAGTTGACACCACTTAAAATTATTATTAATTTTTATTTTATATGGGACATATTCAAAAGCTGTGCCATTCTTTGTGAACGTTGCAATTTGTAATATAATGAAGCATCGGTACTGGTAGGTAGGAACAAGGGGACCATTTAACGTTCCACCTGAAAATTCAAATAAGTAAATATATACTAGATTTGTGCAGCAGGTTTGTAAACTGTTGTGTTAAAAATTTGTGTTTTCAGTGAACGTTACTGGAATTAAGTTATATGTTAATTAAAAATGTTTACAATGCAAGCCTCAATATTAAAGTTTGTTTAATATTTTGCACCTAGTACCTAACCTTCAAGGTTGCACAATCATTATGAATAGTAATGCTTCAAAGTTCCAAAAACCATCTTGTTTTTACTCCAAAAGCCCATATACTATCCTTTTCATCACTTGCAAGAGCTGTCAGATTATGTATTCTTCTGTTTACTATTTCGATGGTATACAGAACTTGATATACTGAAATATGCTTAGCAGTATCTAAGCAACAATTGCCGTTTAATCTGGGCTTATAATGTTTCATGAGTTGATAAATCAAATTAGAAACCTGTTATGTTTTTATCTCTTTTTGTTGATATCCTTTAAACTTGTTTTACATGTGTTTATTTCAATGCAGTCAATTGCAAACTATACCAATGTTTGCAAAACATTGTAAACGTGCTTCATGCTGTAATTTAAATTCTCTTAAAATATTTTATGAGATCTATTTCTGTTTTTCTAAACTATGCAATTGTCTGGCATGAACACACAATACCAGATATTAATCATAAAACTAAACAAAATACTATCTTGTAAATGTTACATATAATCTTTTGCTTGAAAAAATGGTAACTAAGTGTGGGCACGTTTCTCGTGCCCTCCAATGGCAAAAACATCTGTGAATTTCAAGCCAAAATTATTAGACTTAAAGCATTTTATTCTGTAAGATTTCTCCAAATCTATTTTTTACTAGTCTTTTTTTCCTTAAATGGCACAAAACATTCAAGCAATAACTGGGCTAATAACATGCTTGTCTTCCTAAAACATATCTTCTTGCACATCAATTCTGGGAGCTAGGACCCACTAGTTTGCAAGTGCCAAGAAGAGATAGAACATTCATTAGTTTAGTTCCCTGCTTTATCTTAAAGTTCGTGCTCCTGGGAGTAAAGTGCGTGGATCAGGGAGGGATCAACGACTCCATTACCCCCCTCCCGACTTAGATGTTATCACGCATTTCTGTGTCAAGTAAGCATCTTAAACATTGTTCGAACAGCTTACGAATGTTCAACAGAAAATGATCAACAATACATAAAAATGGGCGTTCAGTCAGAACCGCCTTAGGTACTCGCACTACCGTCATGGGGGGAGGGTGCATTAAAAGTCTCAGAAGACTTGCTCCAGTGTTATTGCCGTGATGAGCACGTACTCTTTTGAAAAATATCATTATTGAACCTCTTCTCTTTTACCTCCTTTATGGTATTATTTTACGGAGAAGTTAGAGAAATGTAACACAAACAGAACCATATTGTTCTTCCAAGTCGAACATCATTTTCCTCTAGCAGTGTTCCTTGCATCAGAATCAAATTGTTTCAGAGGAACCAGAGACTTCACAGATAGTTTACGTTTTGTAGTGATTAAACGTGGCAGAATTGCAGATGACGAGGTTTCCTCTGGGAGTTACAAAGATAGATAGAATTAGAATAAATATATGACAGGAAAGGCTTAAGTAGGACGAGGTCTCTAGGTCCCAAGTTCGACCATCACCAGGAATATATTCATTCCATTGAGTATATGAAATTAATAAATGCCAAGTGTGTGTCTAGGTGCTGATCTATACATTTATATAGACATTTCTTCATGTCTTATACCAGGCAAAGAATTGATTTTTATTGAAAAACGTTAATAATCAATCAATGCTAATTGTCTGCTTATAATAATTTATAATTTAGAATATCTAATTGATAATTTGAAGTATATCATGATCGAAATAAATATTATCAAAAATGCAGAAATCATTGATATTACTATAACAAACATCTAAATTATATAAGCATATGTCACAAATTCACAATATATGATCCATCTCATCTTCTTTATCCTTAACTTGCTTCTTTAGTGGTTGTTCTTTTACTTTTGAGGGATTACTTGTGGGTGCATATTTCATTAGGGGGATGTTACGTATTTTCACGACACAGGGTTAGTACGAGTGCAAGCGAGTATATGTGTCGATAATAATACAATTTTATTTGATGTGCAGTACATGCCACAGCTGTAGAATACAATTTAGGCCAATACTATATTATTAAGATTATGTGTAGTTTGTAAATTTCAAAACATTACATGTTTAGATATCATTTTTAAAACTATGATTATGTTGCACTACTTCTATACGTTCTACTGTGAATCAAAGTTGTCATATGTAGTAGAGAATCATTAGGATCTTGTTTGAAGGAAGAGTAAATCTTACACAGGACGGCAGCAATTTTAAAATCCTATTAATCTGAATTGACATTTTGTATCTATTTTATTTATTGGTGTGATTTTAGCCTATATTTCTTATTCATTATATATATATATATTACTAAATTCTACACTAGTGTCGGGAGGCTTTTGAAGAACGCAAATCTTGCTTGGAATACTTTTGCATCAGTCAAATATCTTCTCCAATAGGAACTTTGTGAACTGTTATTCCCTTATGGTTAGGCGTTCTACTTTTTAAAATTTACTTCCAAGTTAAAAATTGTTTCCTGAAGAGGGTATGAAATACTTGTTCCAGCAATAAACAGTTAACAAGTTTTCAAACAGGTTACTTTTCAAACAGTTCAGTCATATTTCCGATGGAACACTAGTGCGGATTTGTGTCATTTAATAGCTCCCAAAGGCAACAAAATATAATGCAAACATATCGCCTAATACAACCTTCAACACGCTCAGAAATGGAGGGTAAATATTAAACTCTTTGCAGGTCAAACCAATAAATCAATACAGCAGATTAAGGAACGTGTCAGGAGGGAATTGTCAACAGAGAAACACCGCTGCATCACGTTCAAGATTTTTAAAAAGAGTCTGCGTTTTGTTCTTTGCCAAGTGGGTAAAAAAATGACGATGGCTCCAACCCCTGGACACTCTGTTCTGATCTTGTTATATCGATCGCCATATGGGTCCAATCAAGGTGTGCAAAAATAAACACTCTTAGATCGCCCCCAGACAATCGGCGAAATCTCATGGTAATGGGATCGTACAGAAGTTGTTGGTTATTTAGAAGTGGTGCGAAGTAGCTTTCCTCACACGATCAAATATCAATATTGAATTTTCTCAAGCTGAAAATAACCCCTTGAATGAGCAACTTACAAGTGTCAGGATACTGATACTGAACATGGAAAATAATAGTAACAGCCCTACAGATCTCACACGTGCTGAAGACAGCTCATCTATGGCTTCACTTACTATCCCTGCTGAGTTGACAACGAGTGTCAGCCGAAACCATAAACAAGGTAAGTAGCTCGAAGATTATCCCACTTTCTCAGGATCTGCAGGCTAGCATTGATACCTCCAACCCCTTGACGCTTTTAAGTGAGACTTCCTTTTGTCTTTAAATAAGTTGGGTGTTAATATTGATCTTTCTCGTCAAATTAGAAGAGGTAAACTTTTGTGAGTCGATCTACAAATGGAGAACGTCAGTGAGCGAAATACAATCTATAAGTTGTGGTCCTGACCAGGAAATACCGAGGTTTCAACTTCAGTGAGAAGACACAGAAATAGATAAACTAGGGCACTACAGTTATCACTAAGTTGTCCTCTTCACGGCTTTTTACTTAAGTGTAAATCCTTAGTTTGAGGAAATATGAACAGCTATTAGTACTTAGTTATGTTTTTTCCGCCTTCCTGATACAATGTCTGTCACTGCAACAAGTTTGACATCGACTGGGATTCGAAACCAATTGAGCACAAGGACGATATTTCACGAGCCACCCTTCATTTGTTGTTGGTAATGTTGAAGTATTTATTATTCTCAACTTCTTAGCAAGTTTGTGTTGGTAAGGTATGAGACGCGGAAGCAGAGGGCAATATCTTTGTCTCGTCTGTTGGGACTATTTCAGACGTTTTCTGCTGTACCCTACTTCAAGATTTGTTTGAGAGTGGATCGTTTAACGATAAACATGACTTATAATCACACATCATTTGGAATAGCTTACCTTATTTCTTAGATTCAGTGAATGATACTTTTTGACAGATAAGAATGACAGAAAAACTAAGCGGGACTGCAACTGATTTTGTGAAGTAGGTAATAATTTGTTGAAGCATTTCAATTGCAGATACTTCAGTAGTGCCCGAGTAGCCTTCCACACTTAACCTAGAATCAATAGCGAACTAAATCCCACCGTCAACATTTTTATTGCAGTGACAATAATTTTCTTCGTAAGGCAACCTTGCTCACTAGCGTACCAGTTTTTAAAGCATGCCTTTCTGCTGTGAGAGGAAAGGATCAGCCCTGATGCCTGTTCGATTTTCAAAATGTTATCTTAAAGATAAAGGTGCAAATATTTATTGTATCAATCTGTGCCACAGGTAGAAGTGTGAATCATGTCTTGAGTTGTGCTATCTCTGAACTACAGTTCAGAATATTCTTTCACCATCGTTAGTTTTATCAGATCCTGGCAATCGGAGAAGAATCTCTCAAAACGAAGCTGAGAAAAAAACATGGTAAACCCTGCTATCCATGGTTATTATTTGTGTTATCCCAAACATCTGAAATAGACTTGCTTGTTTATTTCGACACTGATTTAACGGTTAGATGAATAGGTCTATATAACATCCCTGTCAATAGCATCGGTTGCTACTCGTGAATTCCTCTTTTTATCAGCAGGGGAAAATATCAGATCATTAACGTATATTTTTGATAAATCCATCAGGCAAGCATGAATTCAGTCCTGTAACTTATCCTATAGCCATGTAATACAAAAAACTCGATTTTATTATCCACCTGAGAAGTTGAGAAGAGAGTTCTGCTGAAAAGTATTGGTTAGACGTACGTCTTCTGACTTCGTCATTTTGTAGTCGCCCATCGCATAAATTGAAGTAACAGGTTTCCTTCACATTCCGCGTAAATGAAGAGAGAATTGTTAAGCAGGAAGAACGAAGAAGTTTAGTTGAATAGCTGTTTATTAAAGTAACTCGTATTCAACAATCGAGCTGTACGAGAAAAGCTGGATTTTGCCATCTACAATGTATCAACTGTTGAAAGTGGAGGCCTTCAAAAGCTCGGAAATTTTGTCATGCTTACTGACAGTAGTATTAGTCCCTATAGTTTTATATACTGATAATTTACTGCCGAAAGTTGCTAGAATATCAGTGCTCAAATAAAAGATTTTACACAACATGATAAACCTTGGTAGAACAATTCTGAATAGCATATATTAATGTGGTTGTGAATTTAGGACAAGGTTACACGGGAGGAAAGATTTGTTACACGAAATTAACAATCTAATGTCGCCGAGATTATTACAGATTAAAAGCTAGATTTTATGTTACATTTTGCCGATACATAACACGAAGGCAACGGAGCTATGGCCTAGCTAGCATTAGTAGCCTGAATTCATTAACGTTCAGAACGCAGCAAAATTTACCAATTTTGGCACCAAGTTGAAATTCAAATGTATCAAATTTGTCGGGTTGATTGGCATATTTTTTGCCGCTCCAGTTTCATTTTTGGTTAAGCTACTGACTTTTCTTGAAACGACTCAATCTTAACCTTCCTTGTTCAAGGCATCACCGTCATCGTCATACCGATGTTTTCAGCATGCTTCAATTGTTGTCGTCGGCACCTTTGAAAAAGGTGCAAAGGTTATTATCTGGCCATGGCACCACCATCGATATCTTCACTGTCTTGTTTGTGCTCACTTTTGAGCCAACGATAATTTTATCTCATTGCCTATTTTAAACAGTCAAGTATGCCTTGCATGACAAAATCTTTCAGGCAACACTTTCATATTTTCCTATTTATTTTTATTTCATGTTACTCAATTCTTCCTGGTCTAGTCTGATTCTGAATCATGTTGTATAATGTTCATTTCATACATTTATCTTTGTGAACCTTTACCTCTTCTGTTTTGTCAGGTTTGAGCATTCTTAGAGATCTTTCTGTCAGACTGAGATTTGCTTATCATTTACTTGATTCCGAAAATACTGCCATTTCATTTTATAAAGGAGAAAAACGATATGTCACTAGTAAACTTTCTGAACAGAAGTTGAGTTTTACTAGTAAAAATTTCTTCTTTGTTTCCTAAAATTCAAGGGTCCTTCTGGTACTTGACTTTAGCTCAAACTGATGCACTCAAGGGTCCCCTGGTAGAAAATTTTTAGAACGGTAGAGCAGAGAAAAGTTTGAAAATGTTGATACTAGGTGGTAAAAATTAACGGCAAAAATACGTACTATTTATGTATAAAATAGTGCAAACCCCTCTGCTTCCGTTTGGGTATTGATGACGTGAACAACTCCATTATGTTTATCATAATTTTCATGCAGTTTGTAAATTTCAAGATTGTTTACTATTTGAGTTTTTTGAACGTCTGGTATTTACGAAGCATTAAAGTGTCTTAAAAAGCACTATGCATTACGTTTCCTGATTTATTCCTAGGTTATAAGTTTAACACCAACTGTAGAGACAGAGGTGTTATGTAGATAGCGAACTAAGTCAGTAACACCTTTATAATCGAGAAAAGTAATAACAAAATAGACAATGATCAGGAAACTGGAAGTGTGTAGGAACATAACTTAGTTGCTAATTAACACATGAAACAGTTAGTACTAAAATTAGAAGCTCATGTCCAAAAACCGTTGATTACAAAAATCTCAGGTGTGGTAGTGGAAGGGTCTTCAAAGTACACTTTACCACAGGATTTCCAATATCGGATCTAGAAATTTCTGGACGGGTAATTCTCAGAAGCAGAAAAAATTGACAACGGATTGTGCACAATAAATTCTGTGACGCTGAGTTTCAAAGAATAAATGAGTAGGTCTACAACAATTGTTTCAGTTATTGCCTCAACGGTGCTGAGACTTTCGTGCTTTGAGGCAAAATGTGAAAGTTTTTGACCTCCAAAGAGGGGGGATCAGCCAGCCCTGCAACCTGCTGGAACTGCCCTTTCTTTCCCAACTTAACTTCTCCCAGGATTCAGGTAAGAAAGACACTGGAATTTAAGGCACAAGAAAAAGTAGGCACGATAAATGGCACTGGAATTATAAGACTCTAAAAAAGAAGACAGAGAAGAAAAGTAAAGGGAAACAGGGTATTTTGAAAAAGGAAAAAAAGGATGATTCTCTGCTCCATGCACCAAACATCATCATCAAATTCGGTTTAACGTACGTTTTACATACTAGCATGTATTGGACGGTTTTTATGAAATTGATTAGCCTGTCCTTTACTAAGTCTTAGGTGACACATTTTTGTTTGAGATCCATCCTTTTCACTTCCTCACACGTTCTCTTCGGTCTCCCTCTGCCAGTGACTCCTGCTACCTTGATTGTTCAGCATCTACTTGCCTAGGCATTCTTGCCCATTCTGTTCACATAACCAAACCAAGGAAACCTTGTGTTTTGCACATAACTTCCAATACTGTCGATATTCAATCTCATTCTGAGTTCATTAGAACAGGCCTTTTCCTCTAGACTTATATTGCAAATCCATCGTAACATTCTCCTGTCATTCCGTTCCATACAACTGACGTCTTCAGCTTTCACTGGCCAAGTTTCACTGCCATACATCATGCACAAACAACACACATAATACTGTATAACGATGTAAAACAGCCTGATCAAGGTTTCCAAAACCACTTCTATATTTTTCTTCTTGTGTCCTAAGGAACTCGTTGCTAGGGCAATTATGTATAATGCATCATGACACTTGTGTATTGTTAAAGAATGAATTAGGCTCACTGTAGCATTACAAGTAGTACCGTAATGATTTGACTTAGCGCCCGGGGCGCTTATTTACTTTTGGAGCCTCAAGAAAGGGCGCTTATTTGGGACAGGGCGCTTATTTAAGTTATGGTTAAAGCATAACTTTTAAAATATTATAATAACCAACAACAACAGAAACCGTAACAGTAACAAATTGTTGAA
>PUGI020000369.1:0-10470 GCA_008930755.2 Alatina alata | reverse complement strand
CCTCTTGGCCCTTCCACCGCCCTGCTGATTGGCTACTTCGCCTTTCAAACCAACTGATCCACGTGGAGCCGTTGACTAGATCGAGCTAGCTCATCCGCCTCTTCGACCACCAGTCAGACAGGGGTGGTCGTCCCCTAACAGCACAGCTACTGATCTGCTGCCCCTCAGGTCGTTTGGTGCCCAGATCGAAGGGCAGAGCCAGGGAATGGAGCCAGACGTGAGAGTTGAGAGTCGTACAGACACCAATGTCCCCAGCCGAAACCACCGGGTGGTAGTTCCACGATAGCTGGTCCTTACCAAAGGTACTAGTCTGCAGAGAGCTCTCCATACTCCCCTATAGTGATTTCTATTCCAAACTCTCAAAATTATGTAAATAGTAAGGTGTAAACTTCGTTAGAGTCTTGTTGTATACCTTTAATGATTAATTTTTAAAGCTCTAGTTGCACAAACTTCTCTAACAAGAAACAACATAACAAAACTCTATGTTGTATAAATAAATGAATTATAAGAGTGAGATAACTTTCATTATTTACGTTCTTTGTTGTAATTTCGTAAGAGGTTTGATATTTTTCAATCATTCTGCACTTGTCTGCTTCTATTACAAAGTCTACCCAACCAAAGCCCAACATTACATCCTCCAATGATTTTACAATAATATGCTCTATGGCATTGCAGTCGACTCTGGATGTAGTCATCCCGCTTTTAGTCCCACGCCGGTTATCGTCACAATACTGCTTCGTCCCGACTTCGTCACAGGTCAAACCCTTATAACTCAACTACGCTTATGGTCATTCCCTATCTATCACACTCCGGTCGTAATCACTACCTTTTACTTGCCCGAACAGAAAGAAATCTTTTTCAATCATATTTAGGAGCCGACGTGGAACAGTGGATATCACGCTTGTCTCTCAGACAAGAGGTTCAGCGTTCGATTCTACAAAAGGGCCATTGGTGATGTCAGGAAGGGCATCCGATTTTAATGCGCTATGCACTCCAATAGAGTCCTACACCAGTGGGTACCGCCTCAGCCCGTCCTAGAGGGGAAAGCATGGCGTAAAAACTGCATCATCATTATTTAGTGGTAAACTGGTTAATATCTGTAAAAGCCTTAGCCACCGAATTTTATTAGGGAGTGGGGGTTGATTAATTGCTGTAATGAGCTTTGCTAAATACACACAAATGAACTCGCTCTTATTGTTCCCGGAAACCAGATTTCATTTATTTTGGAGGAGAACTATGAGGATTTCTATGCAACGCAAATATGGAGAAACGTGAGCATGATATATCAAAAATACGGAAACAAGCTTCCACTAATGACTAATAGTGGCTAAAGATTATTACTATGCTATTATTTTGGCTTTGCGAGGCCGACATTAAAAATTTGTATCCTCGTACGTACGTACTAGACCGGCCATTCCCCGCACTTTATGCTGAAAATGGAAGTAGAAATGCTTGTGGAACAGTCGCCGCACATTTTACTGAAGTTGAAAGTAGAAATGTATTTTGCTGCATATGGGATGTCGCCGAACTTTTTACTGAAAATGGCAGTAGAAATACATATGGGACGTTTCCCTCACTTTTTACTAAAATAGACAGGAGAGATGTATTTTGCTGCATGCAGCAGTTCGTTACGACTATGCACTACGTATGGTCTGCCAATTAAAATGTTTTAATGTTGTAATGTTGGCCCACTTAGCGAGGCCGAACGATCGGTCTAGATCCTCTATCTAAAAAGATGCCTACTTGCCATAAAGTATTACATCAATTCTTATTTCACTTTTCTAATACCAAGTTTGCATTCCTTTGTGCCACAATCTCGCATATTGATTTCTCGAGGAATCATCACTTTATTGGGACTAGTGAAGTCATTTTTCATGTGTGACGATTGATGGCAGTGATTATCTAAACGCTTTGAACAGTTTCCTGTGTTCATACGAGGGGAAAATAAATTAGTTTTATTATTTACTGAAGAGAAATAGATGAGAAAGTGAAGCTTCTGTGACTGGGATTTAAAACGGGAGCATAGGCCTACAGTGCCAATGATCTACCAACTGAGCTTTCAGTGCCTACAAGCAAAAACCGGATCTTATCAGTAAATCGTTTTCATCTGTAATACGCCACTCACTCTCCAATCTCTATCCCTGGACATCGCATCTAAGCCACGGATACAGAGTGGAGACTCCCAGAGTGACTTCTTTTCAAGGGGAGAATATCGAATTCCCATCGCCCAGTAGAGCAGTTGAATATATTTATGATTAAAAGAGGATTTGGTAGTATTGAAGAGAAACAGATTAAAAAATGAAACTGCTCTTACAAATTTATTATGTTCTTAGCTATTTTAAGTTTAATCCGTTTGAGTTACACTTTCCTTACTTTTCTTAACAACATTTAATGTGACTATAATCGAAGTCGATTGAATACAGACTGGTTAACAATTATATGAGAAATGGTCTCTCATTCATGGTCGCATTCATGACAATTCAGGTCTCACATATCTGTTGTATAGCCGGTTGATATCTCGCATTCTATACTTAATAGGCTAGGTTCATATCGCAGTACAACGTCTAAGCTGAAATAGTTACTACTAAATACCAAGGCTGTTATTATCTCAGCTCAACAATATCCATATGTGTACAATTTATGTGTCCATACTTACAGATAGTAAGACTTTCTAAAAGGAATGTATCATTTGTACATATCGCAAGGAAGGATTCAACTCATTTCCCACCCAGCTCCACGTGGAAAATGTGAATCATAAACACAAACAAGCCGGCAGCCATCTTTCGCTGTTGCACTACATTGTCTGAAAAAATACAGGGGATTACAGATGATTTGGACATAAATTCGTTTGCACGACGTGTCAGCATCTGTGATGCAATGTATTTTATTGTACTTTTTTAGTCAATTAAATAGTGTAGTAGACAAGTAGTTGTAAAGTGTAAAAGTGTTAACGAAAGGATTGTAAAGCTATATTTTTGAATTTGTGACAATGATAGCTCTACAAATAAATGAATGAAATAAATGAATAGTTCCAAACAATGCAAGGGAGTATGCGGAGATGAATCTGTTGATGATAACAAGCGAGTGCCAAATCATGCAAAGACTTTTACCCGCTAACACTCAATTAGCACAGAATGTGAAAGGACTCTTTCTCCCATAACATTACATTGATTGAGATAGTCAGTACAGAACCAGGAAATGGCATTTCAGAACTTTTGTTGCTGGGCCAAGAAAGCTTCAACAGTCAAAATGTCTACTCACATCGTGGTCTACACGTGCATGACGAAGGCTACAAAAAAGAATTTAAGTACATTCTTGAAAAAAGCAGCACCAAAGCTCTTCTGTAATATAACTCTATCAGCAGAAAAGGGAACAACATTCACTTGCTAGCACGACCCTTGAATTTATCCTTACTCCAAGTACAGGTTTTATTAGTATATTCTTGTGAAGGAGATGAACCAGACGCTTTTAATGGTGGAGTAAAGCATGCTGTAGGCGCCATTCTCATGAAAAAATGTCCTAGTTATTACTGTAGACCGGAATGCAAAGATTGACAAGCAAACAGAAAAGTCTCAGACGTGTGAAATACGAGGGGGTGACTCTTAGAACAAAAAGGAAGGGGCGCTGAAGATGTTTGGCACAAGCATGAACTGTTCATAGGGAACAACTCTTTTTACCGACAATCTATTAGGACTGTAAACTTGGCATCGTCCTAGGGACTGTTCACAAAACTGAATCGATTGCGTTATGGTAAAGTTATGAAATTCTGAACCTGCACCACCAAAGATCAGGTATTCTGGAGGAACTTCGAGGAAATGGTGAAGATCCTGGTATAAAAAAACGTCTCAGCATAAAATCTGGTAGGCTCCTGGAGAGGAAAGGACCACCTCCATATGGAATCTTAGGTTAAAAATTGGTAAAAAAGAAACTAACAAAGGACTAGTGTAAAAGTGTACTTACACCCTTCCTAAAGAAAAACAACTTGAAGAACTGCATAAACTACACTTTTGATAATCTCCTCTTCCATGCCAGTAAGGTTCTGCTGAAGATTTTGGCTGTAAGCATGAAAAGTAGTACACAGCCCAATTTTAGAGGAACCAATGCGCATTTCTTGGAACAAGGGCACACAAAAGCAAGTTTTCCGTCTTAAAATTATTGAAAGATATTGTGACTTGGTTCCACAGTGCCAAATGTGCTACTCTAGCTTTTCTCTATAGAATGTACTTAAGCCACTAGATGCCGAATTTACTAGCTGTTCTAAAGACATATTAACAATATGGACCTTTTTCCTCAAGTGATCAAACGTTTGCCCATTTTCTACAAAGCCTAGGAGGCCTGCGTAGCCATATTAACTGGAAAATTTTATATTGTGACCGTTTGAATAAGAACCTAACATAGGACCGCCTACCTCTTAGGACAGTCTTAGTAAGGACTGCGCATTATGACTGTTGCACAAAATTGTTAAAATAATGATCCAAATAGGCCTCACTTCTTTCCCTAGTCGGCGTTCTTCGGTCTGCGCTAATGTACTAATCAAATGCTTAGGCTGGTGCTAGTAATCCTAGAAAGACCCTTACAAGTATAGTGACGCAACGATGATAATAAAGAAATCATAGAGTAGAAATCAATCACAATATCATTGACTTAACCTGTAAATTATACACCAGAATGTGTTTATGGCCCATTTAATTGGTCGATAACTTTTTACTGCACCGACAAATGCGCACATCGAATCTAGCAATATCCCTCTAGTTCCTTTTAACCTTGATTTTACATAATAATTATGATGTCAGAAAAGGGCTTACACAACATCAAAAAAATAACAAAGCAGGTTGAGGGATCAGCAAGCCAGAAGGTCAAATAGCATAACATGTTACCAAATGGCGCTTTGGTGTTCATTGAGCAATGAACGAACTCTAAAGAACAGAACTTTACTTACTCGATAAATTAACCTTACCTTACAGATGCTGACAGCTGATAATGCAGATAATTGAAGCAATGTTTAAGCGATAGCATTTTACCTCATCCAATCATTCAATTGCATGTTTGTAGACGTTCGTGGTAATTCTTAAAGGTTTAAAAATCAGACTGAAGCACGAGGTCGCCTGAAGGCGTATTTTCTAGTCTGAGTCCAAATATCATAGAAAAAAAAGTAAAACTCCTTTTATTATAATTCTGTTCTCAAGCCCTAAAAAATATTCCAATCGTTTATAGAAGTTCAAATAGAATTCTAATTCTAATTTTGATGTGGTTTGTTCTAATCAACAATTTAAAACCACTCGACACCTTGTCTTTTGCAACATAACGTAAGTCGTTATCAGACGTGTTAAATACTTTAAAACTACGTTCATAGTATCAATGCTTTTCAAGGTTTTAAAGTTAAGCTTAAAACATTCCGCTGATTTCCCCATACTTTTCATTGTAGCAATTTTGGTACGTTCGCTTACCACAGTAGATTATTTCTATCCTTGTTCAATTCATTTGGCAAGTGGTTTGCTTAAGTCAGATTTACACTCACCCAGGCGCGTGACAATAGTAGTTGGGTCCCCCTTGACATTTTTACAATGACGTCTCACCCGGGGAAATCTGAGCGAAGCGAGGACCTTCAATCGTGTAACGAATGGTTAATCAACTGGGGGCTGGACGGTCTCTAAGCCCTCAGGCGATTCGAGGCTCAGCCGCGGAAAATTTGCATTTTTGACTACTTCATAGCCCTGAAACCCCTATTTTGAGGCCCTTTCAGGGTAGTTTTACTCTTTAAGAACATAGAGAGTTTAAGAGAAAGTATATATTTTAAGAAGTTAGATCCTTGTTCTTATGAGGAGTTTTGACAAATCTGAAAAATTGTCTTCGTTGTCACGAACCTGCACTCGTTGCCACGAGCGAGAGAATGACACCTATTGTTCGTGGATTAGTCCCCTCTTGTGCAGGCTCATAATAGAGTATTCCACCACACCTATGCACATCAACGAAATCAAGTACAAGCCAATATGCCTGTTAAAACTAATATTCGTTATTAGCTTGCAATCAGGCACTAGTTTTCCCGAACTGGATTAAGCGCAGACAAAGCTTTCTACAAACAAGAGACACAATCTCCTTTTCATTTAATCTATCCCAAAATTCCGAAGGGACGTTCTGAGTCCAGTCACAAATTCCATCTGCCGCACTACGCCTACTTAAAATGTATTTACACAAACAGCAGTCAAAAAAACTCGGCATGCAATTAGCAAAACTAACCAATACAAATTCACTACATTGTTAATTAAAACGATTACACGATGAATTCTGATTATTGTATGATAGCATGATCATGATCACAAGATTTTGATCATACGACTTTACTATCACACCACTTTAGAGCCATAATAAGACTCTCCTGTTTGTCATACGATTAATGATACAGCCTAACTACGATGACGAAGCAACAACACCATACTGGTAAGACCCAGCTAACCAAGGGAATCCCCACAATGCCATTGAAAACCAGTCGCTTGGATGTGATGACTGATGGCGAGAGCCTTTCGATAAAAAGCCTTCGTTGATAAATGATACGCAATTTCGTACCTTTACCTCCTTACGCAAAGTTAACGAATTAATAGCTTCCCGAGTTGTCCACTCCGAGTGTATGTATCTGCGCGCGCGAGTGTGTGTGTATGTCTGTGTGTGTGGTGTGTGTGCTCTATGTGTGTTTCTGAGACCGCATATTCGTAGGGGCCTTCACGCCCAAAGTTTACTATCTTTTTATCAATTTTTTTCAAATTTCGCATAAAATAAAAAATCGTGTAAGAGTGTTTGGAGCCTCATGGTATCATAATTTGGTCGGGGTCCACAAGAGCTGCACTCCCTAAACTTCGGCTGTTACGCGCCTGCACGTATCCTACCAAAACGTGTATAATGAATTTAGTCCTATTTCTAACGAGATAACTGATCCAGTTGTGCAATATTCTGCTACATGGAATAAAACGAGTCTATTAAATATCGTGAGCAAGGTCAATCATCCTACCAGGACCAACCAACTTTATCCGGGTGGTTGAGTTCCAAGTCTTTCCTAAGTTACGAAGTGCCATCTTGTGCAACCGGTTCTAAGACATGTAACCAGCTTGGAACCTTTCCATGCAATTTACCAATGGATCACCGTCTGTCCAGGTGTCAGAAAAGGCTATTCAACATCTTCTGAGAGATCGTAGCAATGAGGTGACAAAGGGCATAAACATCTGACATCAAGATCGGTGGTCTGCTCATCAACAAAAAGCTATGCTGACGATTGTAATATTTCATGGCTCTGTTGTTGCTCCTACGGAAGAAATTCTTGGACCTTCGTTAGCAAGTTAGAAACATGACGTCTTGCTTTAAAATGTGATTCTACCGAAAGGTCCACAGAACGTCAGGGAGAGGCAAGGCTATAATCAATAGGTTGCGAAGCAGCTGAATACAAGGATGTAGTTGAGGTATCATATCGTAGATAATGAGGCATTCCTGGCACAGAATTAGACTTGACAGCCTTAAGAATACGATTATTCAAGAATACCCCAAGGGACAAAGAAAAAGCCTTGGCTACAATGACTGGCTATAACGAAATATAGCTGTACCTAAATGTAAATATAATTATAGCTAAACCTCTTCCAGAGTGACTTTCCTTAGAAAGATCGTTGGCATTTGTAAAGGAAGTCACTCTTGGAGGCTCCACTCTATATACGTGATTTAGACACGACGTCTAACGATAGAAATAAGTTCCACTGCAAAGATCGGGTTTTGGATTACGGGGTCTGATAGCCTAAGTGGTAAAGTATTGACACGGTATGTCATTGGCTCTGGGTTCGGACCCTGGTCTGAGAAAGATCATCACCCTGTCGAATTTTCCGTGAAAATGTTGGCACTAACGTGTGTATCTAGATGGCCGTGTTTCTGCCGTTACACTTGACATCAAGTCAATATGTCCGAATGAAGTTCCGAACAATTTTAAAATCATTGACAACAATGATTCTTGGTCACTGTTGTCCTTTCTAGGTTCGTTTTATTTCATACAATTGTCTCCTCAAATTAACAAAGGTTTGAAAGCCTGAAGTGAGCTAAAATTATTTGCTTAAGTAATGTTACTTTGTCACTATAGATAGATTTTTTTTTCTTTTCCCCATATATAAACTTGATCATTTGTATATAGATGTATGGTTGAAAATAACGTAATAATTTGTTGAAATATGCCACAGCACAATAGAGCCTCTCTCTCTTTTTTTATTTTAAGACCAGAAAGATTGTCATATTCGGAATTCTTCCATATTTTTTTAATTGTCTGGTACTATAGAATATCGAATAAGAAACTAGTCTTGCTTCCGTATTGTTAACATTAGTTATTAGCAAGCATAGCTCTCCAACCTCGGATACCACGTGACTACTTGCTCAGGATGCATGCACTGTATTTGTTTTACTCGTAGTGTTATAGTACTAGAATTGGTTGCACACAAGAGGTACACAGTACAATTGTAACATACAGCTTCCTGTATGTCCAGTGTATAACACCACATAGCCACTAAAAGTTAAATTTCCTTTGCTGACTAAATGTTAAAAGCAAACATTTAGTAATGGACATTTTCAGTTATTCACATGTATTCTTTTTAAAGTGTCAGAATTAAAATCTTTCACGCCATGACCATATTTGCAATCAGACACTATGAATATTACAATTTTTATGCAACACCTTCAAAAGTATTAAGTGTGAAACTAATACGCTCAGTGAGCAACATCATTTTATTTAAAAGTTCAATACAACTACAGAGTACTTACTCTCAACAAAATGGTATTTAACGATACGGTTAGCTTGGGCAGACTGCAAGGCTTTATTGCTGCAAGAAATTGCCTCAGTTTGCACTATCTGATCTACAAAAAACAGATTGTCGGTTTCATGGAAACTTACTCCATTACTTATTCCATGGTAAGAGCTGAAACTATAACAACACACCTCTTTCGGGATTAAAACCTCTAAACTAGGCCATCTGCATTTGTTCATGGAGTACCCCAAGGAGTCATTTTGAAAGCATGACCCTATAATAAGTTGTGCTAGGCTCTGTATAGACTATTCCAAATGTTATCAACGTGACTTCTAAAGGACAGTCAAACAACCCTTATTCCTTTTAAAATTCTATTTAAGTGTATAAACATTAAATAAAGGTCAAAATTGATATTAATTTTAAAATATAAATACGTTTAGTGGCAATATCTAAGACTTCAATTCCAAAAAATTTTTTGAATAAGTCGTTACTTACCTACTTTACCTTATCCGGCCGGGCTTGCACATATTTGCTTGAATCTTTCTCTCCACCTATCACGATTTTTCATTGCAATTAAATTTCATCCAATCATTCTCACCTTGCCATGGTGGGGTAGGGGGCTTGCGTGCCTCAATGACCCTCAGGGCTATACCCTCCAGAGCTTTGCTCTGGGCAGGTTGAACATGTCAGATTGGTTTGAGGTAAGAGGCCAAACAAAGCAACAATTACCATGGTGCCAAAACTTGGTCTCACCTGAAGAAATCTGATACTGCTTCTGAGTATCTCTCAGGTTCTTCTAGAGGAAAAACCTCAATGACAAATATCGAAGCCTTTGGTCTGCAGCATAGTGGATAGTGTTGCTTCGATGGAAGAGCTCCCCTTGAACCAAGCGCGGACTACACATGACGTTGGGCAGATAAATACAATGTTACCGGTCAATGGCTAAGGTTAACCAGTCCAGTTAGCAAACTGCTGCTAGCATCTATAGTAGTGGCGCACGTTGATGCTTACTCAGCTATTGAAAGGTACTATGAATAAGTCCTTATTTATTGCAAGTGACATTAGAAGATACTAAAAAACTGAGAATATTTGAGTAGGCTTTAAAATTCAGGAACACGTTTATAGTTGATAAATGACATAAAAAAATAAAGAATAAAATACGGAACGACAGTTATAAGTCGAAAAATTATCGTGTTGAGGCAAAAATAAACATAGAGTGTGCAACAAAACATAACAAGAAACAAACACAATTGGAACCCAAAGTAAACATACATTGTGTTAAAGGCAACAAACTTTACTGTAATATGCTTTACTGAAATAGCAAAACCATTGTCGTACTTAAAAGCTTTTTTCGTCTGTTTCTCCTCATAGTACATATCGCCAGAATGAAATATCGAAAGTTAATATCGAGAATAAACCCAACTGTATTTATCAAAGGGCCAATCATAATTTGGGCTGCCTGGTTGGTGCTTCGTTTTGGACCAATCAGCGTCCGCTAGAATTGAACGGATTGACCGAAATGGTCTAATGAAAAAACAAATTTCTGCTTTCCGCAAAGTAAACGTTTTCTTAACTCGTTGCCTTAATATGGACTGATTCCAAAACGGTCAAATAAAACTATGATAATGAAGCAACCATCCGTATCGTTTAAGCAGAGTCTAGGTTTTCTAGCAAGTGCTGACCTATGGTAGAATCACATTGCTTT
>PUGI020000368.1:0-10471 GCA_008930755.2 Alatina alata | reverse complement strand
AATTTTGCAACCCATATACTGACGAAGATAAGTCATGCTCAGCATGACTTGCATGCCCAGTAACTACGCCAATGGCTGTAGGTGGGGTACATATATACATACATACATTAATAGATACATAGATAGCTAGAAAGATACCGACAAACATTGCGTGAATTAGTTTTTGGATTGTAAGGGGAAGGGCAATAAAAAATGTCGCCCTCCAGGAAAAAGAAAAAGGAACATTTGAACGGTTGACATATTTACAGCTCGGAGGAGTAACTCACTCGATTGAATTTTGTACATAGTCCGTGATAAGGTGACAAAGGAACACGAAAATAACACAGACAGCAGTGCAAAAAATCACACTCTTTTGCAAGTAATATACTCACAGTTTATAAACGTTATAGATAATGTGTAAGTGGAAACATTAAGGGATCCAAAACCCAAACAAGCAAACATTTCTGCTGCTTGAAAACCAAAGGAATCTATATCAGGAGAGGTGCTTAAACATTAAGGGGGCTAAAATTGATGTGAGCGAAATCGACAGGACTCGAAATTTTATGGAAATTAGGTAAGTGTCCTAAATCATTACGTAATGGACAGAAAGCGCACTCGATACATTGCAACAATGGCCTCCACATTACTTTCGTTAGGATGTCATAACATGTTGTGGGCTAGGCCATCAATTTTTTTTCCTTGTATTCCTATTAGCCCCGTTATGCAAATTCATACTGAACAACGCAAACTAACGCGTACAGCTGAATTTCGATGTTTAAAGACGGAATAATTTGAGTCTGCATAGAAACAGAATTATTGCAATACAGTTTTGTTAACTGTTTGACTAGCTTCCTTGATAGATAAAAGAGCAAATTGTCAGAAATTTTCTAAACCGATGAAAGCAGCAATTATCGCTTTCTTTTTAAAACGAAATACTGTTATACTAGATATCAAAACAAAACGTGGAGGAGAGAATGTGTTGGAAAACACGATCTAAAGATAGACATTGTTAAAACATCTGCTGCAAGTGTGTAAGAAATCGAGGAGTAAATAACTAGGAAAACTCTCGTGCACCATCATAAATCCCCATTAAAAACTCTTGAAACTCCAACGACTCTCAATACTCTTGAAACTCTCAAAAACTCCCACGACTCTCAGAAACTCCCCAAAACTCCCCAAAACTCTTTAAAACTCTTGAAACTCCCAAAACACAAAATAATCTCAAAACTCCCAAAACTCCCGGAAACTTCCTGAAACTCTTTGAAACTCTCAAAACTCCTTGAAACTCCCAAAACTCTTTAAAACTCTCAAAACTCCTTGAAACTCTCAAACTCTTTAAAAAGCTCACAAAACTCTTTGACAAACTCCTAAAACTCTTCAAAACTCCCAAAACTCTTTGAAACTCCCAAAACTCTTTGCTCTCGTACACCTTTTTCATGTGTGATTTACCCTTCGTAAGACGTTTTCCGACATCTACTAAGCCGGGATCGAGTCTTGAATTTAACGTTTATATTTGGCAATCTGGACGAATTGTGTAACTTTATACATCGAACTCTTGCACCTTCTACACAATCTGGGACCCAAGACGTCCATAAACATTATCCATGACGACTAAAAAAGTTATAGATCAGAACAAAACAGACGCTATGTCTTGTGGTTGCCAGGATCGCAGACTACTCATAAAATAACAAGATGTTTTTCATAGTTACAAAACTTATTTCGATAAAATAGCTTGTTTGCTTTCTTATCATGTCTGAGCAAAGATGGCACTTTGATGACCTTGACGTTATTTTGGATGTTTTGACTACTCACGTTTACACGCCTTGCCTACGAGAGCCAGGCTCTGCGGTGCATCGCACACGTGTGCAAGGCTGAAGAGTATACACTGCCTATAATACCTGCCTTGTTAAAAATTTCTTGTTGGTACCCAAATTTACAAGGTATGTAAAAGTACCGTGGCGGAGGAGCTTGAGCTATTGAGTCAAGTATCCTTAGGCTTACTAAACCAGAAATTCCAGTTCACATCCCGATATAATATCTTGAAACAAGAAAATATGCTTCGCTGCACCAAGATGTAAAATTGGTTAGTGGCTATGATGACCAAAACTCACATATTATAACGTAAGTGCCAAGTTATGGTTGCTATAGATCCCCACAAAATTTAACAAACTGCAAGATAAAATTTAACAAGATAAATTTTCCAACTAAAGGAGTGTAAAACTCCTTTAGTAATAAAATGTATAAAAAGGAGACTTGCACAAAACAGCGAAAACATTATTGTATTTAAAATACAAATACCTTCCAAAGCCAAGGGAACCCTTATTTTGCAAACAAAGGGAATTTGTCTTTTCATTAGGCCTTTTCGGCCAATCCGCACATTTCTAACAGACGCTGATTGGTCTAAAACAAAGAACCAGTCAAGCAGTCCAATTTCTGATTGGCTCGTTCAAAAATACAGTTGGGTTTATTTTCGTTCTGAACTTTCGATATTCCACTCTGACGTTTTTGTACTCTGTGGAGTGTCAGACGAAAAAAGCTTTTACGTACATCAATGTTTCGTGCAAATTGTGATGCTTTGTACAACCAACAAACCATTTGAGAAAGGAGACTACAATTAAACTATTCATTGTCATTTCATTGATATAACTCCTTGGCATAAAGTAGGAACTGAATTTGGCTCGTTTTTTTTGTTTTGTTTCTACAACGTCATTTGCAAGAGAATGAATTCTTGTCTCATTAGTTTTCTTGGAAAGTGCCATATTTGATTGGTATTGTTTCTTTGTTATTGTACTCCTAGCTATTTTTTAAACTTGTTAATTGACCCCGGCTGAGGGGCTTAATTATTTAAACACGAGTTTCAAAACAAAAGAGCCTGTGATAGGTTTCAGACATTAGAACCGGGCTGCGAAAGCCTAGTTAGAATCAAGTGCAGCCATATAACGTCACTTGTGTGCTGCCGTACTTTTCCTATATTTGTCTTGCATATGCCAAATTTTTCTGTTGCTACATTTAGACCAATTTAGACCAATTTAGACCAATTTAGACCAATTCTTTTGAGAAACAGTTACAAATACACCACTATATTGCTAAGTCACTGTAAATTTTGAAATGACCGATGGGGAGTGGGAATGGATCTTTGATGGGGATGGATAAGACGGACTGTGTGATGGGGGTGGGATAAACCGGTATGGGTGGGGGCACCGGGGGAAGACTACGACAGAGATAAGAAAACAATAAAAAACGTACAAAAATCTTGACGAACACTAGATAAACCCTACGACACGTTGGTTGGGAAGACGAAAACAAGAACGCCGCAGGATGTAAAAAAACTTTTAGAAATTAGAAAATGACGATTGTTAGTAAGGACTCACCTAATTAATCAAATTATATAGCATGGCCGTAAAACGTATGGGTACATTGTATCCGGAAAGGGCCATATTCGACAGCTTTTTAGATAGCCTCGTATCTACACAATACTCGTCACAAAAATTGGAGAAAATAAACCGATAAATCTGTGAAGATTTCGATTATAGTAAGAGTTTTCTTCCTTTTATCATTGACTTAAAGAATTCAAAACCTCGGGTTTCCTATGCCGCATAAGTTTCCATGTAACCCATGTGGTAAATTTGGGTGCTTTTGTTGGCCAACATCACCATGCCTTTCTGCAAGCAAATATTTGACGGAATTAACAAGAATGCACAGAGAAAAGTACGCTTCTACGGGGTTACGTTGTTTGATGAAACATAAACATGTTTCTATGTTTAGATATAGTAAAAGAAGTAGAACATTTTCTTATTCAGAAGAACACAGAGAATGCCTTTCTCTATTAGTGTATTTTTGGGAAGAAGAAAACCGCGAAAGGGCCTTAAACTTATCGGGTACCCTGAATAGACCCGAGCGCCTGCCAAAAAAGTATTTTTTAAAAAAACAAGACAATATTATAAATAAACGATTTTCTAACTATATGATAAAACGATGTAGCTAAGCACTCGCCTTTCTCTGAAGACCTTGTCAAAACTAGATCATCATAAAGTCGTAAACAGATCTACAGTTTAGTTTTTACGATACATTACAGTGTGACATGTTGATGTGCGAAAAACAACAAGAGAATTGAGTTCACTGTACGATTCAGTATAGGAAGGTCACATGTGATATGCAGGCCTTCTTTCACGAGAGTCCTGCAGTTGTTAGACTCGCTTGATAATGTTTTGAAATTCTGAGCAATGCAAGTGGGTGATGTCAAAATACGGTTATAAATCGTCAACTCGATACGGTTTTTGATGCCTCTTTCAAGTGAAGGAGAGATTTCCAAACGTTCTACCGTTCGAACTTTCATCTGGGGTTTAGGTTTGCCATGATGGGTAGCATTGTAGCTACCATACCATATTTGTAAACTAAGCCAGAACGTAGCTCTATGGGAACAGTGTTCCTGAAATGGAATGAATGTGACAATTTTAAACTGTAACGAAAAATTATTTGCAAATTGCACTGTGAGAGACTAGTTTCAAATAGTTTGTTGAGCGAGAGCGAATTTTAAGCGAAGTTTCACCTAAAATGGTAACAGAAGAATAAACTCACGCTTCGTAACAGAAAGATAACTTCCCTACAGCCGACAACATTACTAAGGGCCAACCTGATGCATTTATTCATCACGTTACCTGGATAACCGTTGTTTTTGAGTATTTCCTAGACTTAATAACTTTGACGAGAAACATTTCATAGATGGAACGAATAGCAAAACATCGGTAGAGAAGCTGGAGTGTATTAGACTGGGTTTGTGGATGAATCTTTTACAGTTAAAACAGCACGAAATAGCGAAAACATTGCTGTATTTAAAAGCATTTTTTGTCCAGAACTCCTCAGAGTACAAACGACAGAACGGATTATTGAAAGTTGAGAACAAAAATAAAACCAACTATTTCTTGAAAGAGCCAATCAGAGCCAATCAGAAACTGAGCTGCCTGATTTGAACCAGTCAGCGTCCGAAAGAAATGCAAGGATTGGCCGAAAGGCCTAATGAGAAGACAATTAGAAGTAGGACAATATTTTCGCTATTTTGTACCATTTTGATGTTTTGTACCACCAAGAAACTTTTACAGTTAGTGAAAAAACTACAAAAATAGAGGAAACCGATTCTAGAACGAAATCCATTTTAAACCCATCAGAGCAGATATACGGTACAGAGGGTTTACCAACATAAATGCCACCAATAGAGCAAGGTGCGGGGATAGGTCTACGGCCCGTGAAATTGTTTAGATGGGAGACGGGCGAGCAGATAAATATTCTTCAAGTTTAATGTAACAAGAACAAACAATGATAACCCTAAGGCTATCTGCAATAATTCACAAATAAAGCCTCTTATGCTAGCTTGCTTTAGAACATGGGCACACTTGCATTAATATATATCATACTTGACAATTGCAATACCCTGGATCCCTATGATCATTTTCCGTTATATATATACGGTTATGTCATATGTAAATTAGTTAGATTGATTGTAGTTAGAATAAGTAAAAAACGTTGTTGGATAAGCACTCTATGTTCGTCCCATCCATGGAATCCACTGAGTCGACAAAAAGGTTAAAATTTTTAGAACTATAAATCAACTCAGTACCTGAACCGATGATCCTTTGGATTACTAAACTCACAAACACGATTACTTCTTTTCGATTTACAACGAATCCTAACATTACGAAATGATCTTAGAATACTGATGCCAACTACATGAAATGGAATTTTGTCCAGGCAGTCGATTGACCACGAAAACCACTGTACACGTAAAAGTGGTATGCAAATCGACCCAAATTTTGCGGGATCAAAATATTGACCACGACGCCTCCGTCTGCTTATTATAAAATTTGCTGGAGCTGGAATAACAAATAAAGAACGTTAGGAGCAAAACAAGGAAACTCCAACAAAGGATACATTCCAAAGACCAAGATAGCAATAGTTATAAAGTTTATATCGTGTTTTATAATCCATTTAATAAGTACTGTATATTCATTTATTTCGTAAGTAGCTCAGATCGGGTCGTTACTAAAGTTTCCTACCGGAATTTGTATTTTTCCTAACAGAAGGTTCTTAAATGTTTCTTAAATCCGTGTTTCTATTTGGAAATCTCTGAAGAAATCTTTAATAGATGTATCAGATGAAAGAGATACTTATTTATTAAGGAAAGTGCAACCAAAGTCATGGAGTGTAACACAGTACGTGTAGCGATAGGAATACCTTGACTCTTATTACCTGGGTTGATACCTTACCCTGGTATATGTTATGCTGAGAAAACCCTTCCAAGTACATTTCTTAACAACCAAATTATCGTTAGAACTCTAGCTGTGCAGGCCAGCATTTATGTCTCAAAAAATGGAATTATCAGGAAAAGCATGGGTCCTATTCACAACGTCATTGGATAGTATTATAGGACCGTAGCTTAAAATTCAGGCCAAGATGTTAAACTTGTTACCTAGGGCTTAGAGGCGAGACCTGATCTCTTGCACGGTAATACATCATTGGAAAGATACTTTGCTTTAAACATCGGGATAGTTGATATCCCGATGTTTAAAGAAACATCGGCTTATCAAAACCTGGCCCTATTCCGATTTCATCATCAAGATGGCCTTATTCAAAGCATGTAAAAATGAAAAGAAAAAATGAAAATGAAATTCTAAACTAGTAAATAAACATCCCCAAGCAAAACTAAATATTTATGAAAAACTGTCACGACTAGAAAATTACAAAAAAGATAGGTCTTTTGTTCTACGGTGCGCGATAATTTTAATGCTCATTATGACGATGGTGATGATGATAACGATGTTGCTGACGATGACCATGATGATGACAAAGATTATTATTATGATGATGACGACAATAATGACGATGATGGCTATGATGATGATGATGATGAAGATTATTACGAGGATTATAATGATGTTGGTGATAATAATGGTGATGATGATGCAAGTATGATAATCATATGGTGATAACTATGATAATAGTGTTTATGATAATGATAATAATGATGATGACGATTATGATGATGATAATAAAGATGGTGGTAATGATAATGATGCAGGTGACTACAATGATAATTATGATGCTGACATTGATGATGACAATGGTGGGGATGATTATTGTGATAACGATTATAATGATAATAATAATAATGACGTTGTTGATTATAAAGATGGTGTTTATGATTACGATAATGTTGGTTATGATTATAACGATGATGGAGATGACCATATTGATTATGATAGTGGTAATGATATTTATTATGATAATGATTATTAGTATTACTTCTCAATGTTCTTGGTTAAGGATGAGAGAGAATCAAACTTTGTTATGGTAATCCCCATCCTCTTGCATGAGCAATGCACTGATATAAGGAGGTATTTTTACACTAACCTTGTTTTTATCAACAGGTTCATGTTGATAATCTACTTTACACGCGGTTTGTACTACAAAAGGAGTCGCTTGTAATGTAAGCTGAAGAATAATCCTCAGCGTTAACTAAATATTTTGGTCCAAAAATCACAACACTGGAGAATTTAAACGTATTATTGTAATTATGTTCTATGGTAAGTGGAGAATTTTAAAAAAATAAAGGATATGGAGAGTATTGTAGATTATTATAGGAAAGGGAACAATCGTCTTAAAAGGGATCGAACCTGGGATAGAGGGATATCCTACAGAGCGAATTCCCTGTCAACTGAGGTAAAGGACGGTGTAATACTTGAAAGGAAACTTAAGGCATCCACAGTATGTCATTCGTTTCTCCAATCTGGATCGATAAACGTCACAAGTAATACTCTTTATATGGAGTGGACAATCTCATGAGTTATTTATTGGGAGGAGGGAGCACGATGATTTAAAAATTAAATATTTTAAATAAACACCAGTTACTTTGTTGAATACTTTCCAACAACTTAATTGCAACCACTAAACTGGTACAAACTCTTTTAACGACAAATGACAAAAGCCGTGTGCGTGTCTCTCTCTCTGAGACTCTGAAATCTAAAACTATAAACCCCGGATTATTGAATCGGGGACGCTAAACTTAGAATCTTACATCACGATACGGCCTTTATATAACTCAATTCTAGACTATTTCCGTATCTCACGTGTTGTCCTCGTTTCCCATTAAAGCAAATGACAGATAGTTTGTAGTTTGGGATAGATTAAAAATATGATCATATATAGAGAAAATTATAGGTGGAAAGGAACACTATTAGGATGACAGTATCCAGGGCCTTTTTACCTTCCGAATCATAACGTAAGGTCTATAAGATTCCTTGTCATTATCTTCTTCTTTTTAAGAGAGCCGTTTAGAGAGCTAAAATTTAGTTCATGAGGCTTTGACCATGAGAAACGCATTAGACATGATCTACGACCTGTCGGAAATGATCTTGGGGTAGTTCAGGTGGATCAGGTGGTTCGGAAGCCACGTAGAGGGTTTAGACGTAAGCCAATTACTTTCAGAGACATTTCATAGCAATTAAATCAACTACTTTTGTTAGCCGAAGGTCATTTAAACCTTTCCTTCTACCTTAGGATCCTTGAAAGTCGTTACGGGTCCATTTGAGACATAAGGAGAATGAGTTCAGACTTCAGCCATTTGCCATCTGAGACACAAGAGATCATTTGAGACATAAGAAAAATGAGTTCAGAATTAAGCCCTTTGCTTTCAGGAACTTGTTATAGCAATTAATTCAACTACTTTCGTTAGACAAAGGTCATTTGAACCTTTCCTTCTAGTTAAAAAAAATTGTTCGTTGATAATTTCAGACTTCAGTTTGCCTAACTTGCCAAGTATGTCCCAATTTGCCCAGTATGTCCCAATTTTGTGTACATTTCAGAGACGCCGGAATCGGTACGCCAGGTACGGTATTTGTGCATCACGTCGGGTTTTTGTGCATCACGTCGGGTGTTTTGTGCATCACGTCGGTTCTTGAAAAATTTGACTTGATTCGTTGGTTTACCTGCTCCGTCAAATAGCTAAGTATCTGCTGAGTATCATCTCCATGTTCATTGCTAGCACGATCAACCTGTGAGACACATTTCTGATCAAAAAGTGTAAATTCATATAACCTCATTGTAATCCAATAAAGTGTTTTAATCAGGTTAAGTCTGGACTTCAAAAATTTGGAGTTATCGAAAGCATATATACCTGATTTTGAAATAGCTGTATCCAAAATGTGCCAACTGGGGTCTCTATTCTTTCTGATGTAGGTCAATGACTATATAGCCTAATTTATGTCCCGTCAGTTGTCAATGACTCCATGACCTACTATACCGATAGTTCTAAAAGCTAAAATCCCTTCAACAGTACCGATGGTTGTACCTTCCTTCAAGATAATCTAGACAATCTAGGAAACTGGTGTCAGGACTGATGATTCTGCTTCAGTGCCTCTAAATGTGACGTTTTTTCGGTATTTCGGAAAGGCAATATATTTCTATGACTCTGAGATAGGATAAAGTTCACTAGCTCTTGTAAAGTTCGGAAAAGATCTGAAGGGGCAATAAGTGGGACATTCACATCAGAAATGTCTTGTCCAAGGAATATAGAATTTTGGGGCTTTTGTGCAGACACACGAGTAAGAACTCTGATGCCGCCACTAAAATCATCCTGTGTACGGAAGGATGGTCTGGATTCCAGAAACAATAAACAGTAATAGAAAGGTTGTAAATCTCCAATGTAGATCTACCAATTTTACAATTTTACCAATTGTACACTGGACGGACAATACCAACTACAGTGATCGGGTAACTGAGCTTAGGGCATTGCCCGTTTCCTAATGGCATGACATAAGTGACATAGTTTCTTTCCTCAAGTGTCGCTTAGGCTATTATAGTTTGCCGATGAATGAGTTGCTCAAGCCTAATAAGGTAATTGGTGTAACCCACCATAACTTTGCTCTTTGCGTGTTTGTTCAGGGTGCCGACTAAGCTCTATCAAAGTAGATATTTTAATAGCTTGCCTAAGCTATGGAACAATTTATGTAATTCCATCTCATGCCTCTAAATCTTCTACATAATTTAAATCTTTTCTATCTAATCACTACACTAACGCTTTGAATATTGTTTATGACAATGATAGATTCAACATCTGGAAGTCAATATGCCCCAAGTGCTGTGCAGGTCGTAATATCTTAGCGCAAACTCAGTCTTACTACTAATATCAGACAATTGGTTATTTTAAACTGGATTTATTATTCTCATATCTGTTAACTCATTTAAAAGAAACTATTAATTTTTATGGTAATGCGCTGGGAAAGTGATGACGTCATAAATGGATTTAAAATTTTCAAAATAACTATTTTTAACATAATCACGATAAAGACCCTTTGATAAAATCCCTATTTCCAAAATTTCATTTCCGTAACTCAAATACACTAAGGGTAACGAACGTTTTAATTTTGATAAATCCTTATCAAAACGCCGTTAATTTTGCTTGGTTCCTAAAGTTAGGAACCAGATGAAAATAACAAGGTTC
>PUGI020000366.1:0-10475 GCA_008930755.2 Alatina alata | reverse complement strand
CTACCTGTTTGGCAACTGTATACATCCACTTCGAAAAGCTTTGGTTTTACAGGATATTCCGATTGTTAGTTAATTTAAATACGTCTATCAATTTCCTGCACTTAATATTGGCGGCAGTGTCACTTTCATTATTTATTTGCACAAGATTTTGGAGCATACAATTAGTAGCCCATAAGGAATTATTGATTGTTTTAACTTCCTTCTATGTGTGATCACTCTATGTGACAGTGACAGGCAAGGAAGTAACCATTGTTATGACAAGGTGTTAAATCAGTAAACCAATTGTATAGATCATGCTTGCTCAAGACGTCAAGAAGTAATGTCAAGCATATCCAAGGGTTCGCTTTTTATTTCCTTACCTTTAAATCCGTTTTACGCTGATCATTCATGTTAAAACGATGCTGTCATAGAGGAAAAATATGAAATGAAGGAGGATACCTAATAGACCATATTTATTAAAGTTAACAATGGTACAACGCCATCAGACTTTCATACTGTTTTGAGAAGAGGACACTCCCAGAATCTCGTGAATATAAGAAATTCAACAGAAAGAAGGCAGAAAAGCAACCGGAAGTAAACAATTGGTTTAGTCGAGGAAAGTCGAGGTCCACATGCACAGAAACAAAGCTTTCCTCTTGCCTTTGAGAAAACGAAGAATGGAAAACTGTAAGAACTTAGAACTTACTGATGAAAACGTAGAATTAGATCACATAGTCTGTTCCTGAAGGAAGATAGGAACAAAATTAATGGGGAGAAGGATAATTTCATTCATATGCCGAAAAAGATTTTGATGGCAATTTACAGAATAGACAAACCACAAACAGCAAAAGGTATTTATGTATCAAAAGTCATCCGCTGCAGTGCAAAGCTGTACGAGAGAATGAGCGTGACCAGACTCACAAACATTGGAACATCGTCATTGTTATCATCAGCATCATCATCATCATCATCATCATCATCATCATCACCCCGAGCAGCTATCTGTCGTCTCTCTATGATTTCTTTAAAATAAAGATTCCCGGATAACACTTTATAAATGCGCAGACTTGGACGTCAATACCCATTTATCGTTGTAGCGCGAGCTAGATGCTTGAATAAAGATATCAAAGCCATTAACAGAAGTAACATTCCAGTTTACATAGTTACAAATTTTAAAGACAGGGAGGTGTCTACGGATTTGTATAGTGAAGATCGATGTCAAACTTCCCAGAAAAAAATTGTATTTTTGTATGTGTAAAAAGAAAGCACTAGGGGACTACAAGTACTTCCGGTTAAGGACATGGACAATTAATGCAAATACGCATTCGGAAAATGACAATAGTTAATCCAGCCCTTATGTCTCTGTCCTCCAACTAGCGGTGGAAGTTGCTAAACCAAGGCTTCCGCTCGTTTGCGGATTTGTTTATGTCATTCCATGGACGTTAGCGTCTACCTTCATATATAAACCTACTAATGAAATGATGGCAGTATTTTAGAATGACGTACAAAAAACCTTCGACTAACAGGTACATATTCTGTATAATAGGATGCAATTAATTTTACTCTTCTCTTTAAATATAGATTACTTTTTGGGGCTTAGAGCCGCCTTGATTCGGTGGATATCATCCTTGTCTCTCAAACAAGAGTTTTAGCATTCTATTCCCCTCAAGGGTCATTGGTGATGTCAGGAAAGGCATCCGATCTTAATGTGTTCTATGCTCCAATTAAAGTGCCATGGAAGTGGGCACCACCTTAGTCCTCCTAGAGGGGAGAGCATGAAGTAAAACTGCATCATCATCTTTTGGATCAAATAAAAATAATATAATAATAGATTTATAATCTTCAACTTCTAAAGTCTACAGCGTCGAGTGTTGTTAAAACGGTGCGATAACATTGTATGTAAGTATGCACAGAAAAAGCGAGAGGCCACAATTTTGTCAACACTCGAGGTGTAAATTTTAAACCAGAAAAATTATTTCTTTCTGCAAGCAACTGTTATGGGTAAAAACTGTAGACTTTTATCTCTTGATAGATCACAAACAAGGAAATGTTCTTAACTTTAAATACTTTACTTGCAACGCCGTCCTTTTTTCTCAGCATTGCCGATAGAATTAATAACCACATAGCAAATGAGTGTGCTTGAAATAAGGATGAATGGATAAGGATGAACACACTTTTTAATATGGATTTACCGTTCCCGATATTAGGAGAACAAAAGTTTTTAAGTGATAAACTTGAAATGCGAGCTTTTCTAAAAATTGCAATACCAAAATTTATGAATCCATTGTCAATATTCATTGATGGTTTGTGATAACAGTAGGTCACAGATTAATGATAACAAAAGAAGAACACGCAAACAAGCGCACCCGAAAAAGCTATCGATCATACTCTTATAGCTGCATTAGAAGAAGTGATGCTGCTTCCGTTGCAGTGCTGAGCAGGCTCATTCGAACAATCTGACACTCCAATGTCTTTCTAATTAATAAGAGATTTTACTAACAACAGTCCAGAGACCCTCTAAGATCTCTACTATGACCTACAAGATATTTTCTATGAAGGATACCTAATAGGTCTGGGTATAATCACAGAATAGGTAAACGTCCGTGCGCGAGTTGTAGTCCACTCTCCAGAAACAAGCAAATAATAAATGTACTTAGATATATTTCCTCTCCTTTATCTACTTTAAAATTACAAAGAAACTCACAATTTACAACGAACATAAATTGACAAATTGATCACATAAAACGGTTCCAGACCGAAATTCTTAAGCACTCTATGCTATAGTTTTGTCACAGATGTTAAATAAGAAACATACATCGGATAGCGTATGGATACATGTTTATAAAACCAATTACTTCTTAAGAACTAGTGCTAGTGAGAATATCTACTTTCGAGCTGAGGTAAAGCACGGAAATGATATCATGATTGTATTATTCATACGATCCTTCCTCCTTTGAAAGAATGATATACGCTCAAGGGCATCTAAGACACAATCATTCTACAGTTCCAAAGACAATTCAATGCCATAATATTACTGGAATTAATTCCAGCTCCTAAATATTGATTTTCTAAATATATAGTGTTTATACAATTAATTTAAAGTGATTCACAGTACTCAGGTGATCCTTCTCTCGTTTCTTGCGTAGCTGGTTTAACAGAGGTAGATGCAGGGGCACCATGCGACGTATAAGAATCGTGCGAACCTTGATATTCCAATCCATACCCCGCGTAACTGTATGATGATTGAGGTGCTTGTTGATTCCAGTAATTTGCATATTGAGAATACTTCTGGTAGTAATACGGATGATTTATTAGTTCTGGATTAGCTGCACCCTGGTACCATCCCATGGTATCCGGTTGACCAAAATTTGCGTCATTATATGCAATCGTTGTACGAGGTAACATACCCGAGGAATTAAGCGTAGTCAAAGTTTCTTGATTAATCGGTTCCTCAGGTACCACTACATTTTCTTTTTTCGCCATTTCCTTTTCAGGACCTAAAATGGGTACAAAATGGAAATGAAATACTCATGAATCCCATGTTTATTTATTACAGGAAATGCAAGAAAATATGCAAGGTAAACAACTATACGTGAACATGGATACATGAATATATGAATTAGTAAGGATAAATGCAATAATGAAGTTATAAGAGCATAGGTATCAATGTTTTCCGATAACTCATTTGTATCCGCAGACTGAGACAGCTCTGAAGTTAGAACAATAACACTATAAGCAAGAAAATACGGGTTTGATTCCAATTTTCATCCTGGTTAATTCTTCACCTTTCACTATGTTAACTAACGGAGAGCGGCTATAGCTCAGTATCACCAGTCTTCTCTGAGAGGGTCGGAGTTTGACTCTTGCCAAGCGACAAAGATGACCTCAGGAAAGGCATCCCGTCACGGGTGCTCTGTATTCCAAAGCTCTGTAGTACACAGTAGGCCTATCACCCTAATTAAATGCCAACATCATTAACACTTTTACTTACTCTGTGATAATGTAAAACAAACAACTATTTACCTTGTACGTCACTAGATGGTGATAAATTGTCCTCAGACTCCTCTCTTTCAGATCTGCCTCGTTTTGATCTACTCTTATTCGCAGTGGCCTCTTCTTCATCCGAGTCAAATTTTAGTCTAAGCACGAAAAGTAATGAAAACAGAAATACAAGGGAACCGTATAACAACCAAGGTTATATATAACTTATCTGTATGCTACTCTAGCTACCCCAAGAATCGAAACACGAAAGGAAATTCTGGCACCTTAGCAGACTTTTACTTTTGACACATTGCTTATCATTCACCATCACACCATGAGCTGATGATAATTGACATCCATAAAAAGTTAAATGTAGCGTAACTGTATATGTATAGACACAGCAATAGATATACATGCATGAGTACATATTTGTACTTGACGTAAGGCATGAAAGATAACTCTATTTCTACTAAACCAGGCGAAGCTTACGAAAATATATTGCACAAATTTCAGCAGGAGTTTTATTAAAACAATTCAATGATAAATTCTTAATCATACGAAATGGGCTCCATCTGATATGTACACAAAACCTCCCAAGGATTGAATAATGGCTATGATCGCATATCCACGGATTAAAACTTCTATTTAATCTACATACCTCACACTTGCTTGTCTTTTATGTCCCGCACCGTCTTCACGGAATCCTTTAGCAAAAGGATTATTCTGTATTTTCAACTGCGTGATCTAAAATGAAGCATAAATCATTTAACTCTTAGTTTATGAATAATAGTTCTTGGAAAACAGCTATAATGTTAAAAACATTATATACAATGATTCAAACAGAAAACGTTAATGATAGGCTAAACAACGTTTTGATATTGATGCACTCCTTCAACTTCAAGGAAACATTATTAAACATTTAACAATAGCTATTTCGAGGAAACCTGAGCAGTTCGGACCTTCAGCATAACAAAGCACAGATTTAAACTGACAGACAGCATGAATCGGTGTAGAAAAGCGAGCCCCTGTTACAGAAGCATGGTCTAGGCTGAGCATTGAGACTTTTAAAGAATGCGTTACAGTAATTCCCTCTCCATCCTGCAAGGCAATACGTTAACCTTTCCTGGTTCTTAGAGCAAATAAAGTGGAGCAAAAAACTTACCTTTTCGTTCTGATAAGCAGTAACAGCGATAAACTGCGTCTCACGGAAAACAAATGTCTTGAAGTTACACCAGGGCAGTTGACAAATATCGTTGGCTTTTACGAGATGTAGTCGCGGTTGATATTTATGCATGGAATTCAGGATGGTCTGTGAATAGAAAGAAAGCGTATTCGGTATTAAAAACGGCATTAAAATGGTTACATTATCAAAACTTATATCACCTTTCGTAGTTGAATTCAATATTCTAATGAAAACAGTTTTTGTAAGGACTAAAGAAGATAAAATGGCTTCGAAATGAATGTAAGTCCATCGTAACACTAACTCTTAACTTAATAAACCTAAATAAATATGAAAGGAAGGTTTGGTGCTCAGTGTACTTAGCACATTGCTTCTTCGGAGTATGTATAATCCTAGCTCACCCTGTGCCTTTTGCTTCTCAATAAGCAGAGTAAAACAACAAGGATTATTTATTTAGAAAACTTTCAAGAAGTTCGGAATAAATGATATAAAGATTACATTATCGAAGACAAAACGAAGAAGGCCGAATTCACTGGTTGCTTATTGATGACCACAATAGCACTCAGGTCAAATTGTGTTAGGAAGGTATCAATACGACATTTGTAATGCTATCAAGATCGCCCTGGAAGATATACAGTGTTGTTTCTTATAAAAATATAACCATAGCTCTTATTCAACTTTAACTCATCACGTATTTTTATCCACCCAAGGCCTTCGGTAAAATTGCCAAGGAAAGGTTAAAAAAGAATCCGTAACATGTTTTTGAGTAGGCAAATAATAATGGGTTACTTACAAATCCATTTCGGTCCGTGATGTTGTTGGTCAGCTTCAACTTATGAAAGGAAATAACTTTCTCTTCCCACTCAGCTCCTGTGTTTGGTGAGTCTGGATGAATGTACATTCTTTTTGGCATTTCGGGGTCTGCTTTACCTCCACTTACCCAGCGACCATTTTGGTATTTGTATCGAAAATCATCAGCAGGAACGATGTCCATCAACAAAATGTATTTTGCTTTTGGATTCAGATTGGATATCTTTAGTCGAAGTGCAGGAAACATTCGCCTTAAAGGAAAAAGAAGTTTTATCAGAACATTAAACTTTAAAAATTAATAGCATTACATGATGTATCAATGTTTCAACCGTAAAAAAACTCGCCTTAAAAATGCGATTTTCTTTAAGTTTCAATGGCCCAGTAAGTTTAGTATTAGGGAGTGATATTACATTAGAATGTACAGATACAAAAACCCCTTTTTTGAAAGAACCATTTCTAAACCTATGGTGAGTAGCTGAAAGCAGTTTTTTCAAATTTTCCGCCATGTCAATTTAACTCTTAAATGGTGGGAGCAGCCCTTAAACTTTTTTTTGATTTAGCTCAATTAAAAACGTTGAAAACGTGAAATCTGAGTTGAGGGTGTACGAACAAAAAGGCACAACTACATATTCGTAATAGGTAATCTCCTGACCTTGGAATAAATTATCAAACGTCAGAATTGACTACAATAGCCAGATGTGTCCTAAGTAATTACCACATCTTCAGTCGATCGAAACAAAGAAAAACATGTATCAATGGGGTCGCAGATGGATGTAACATGCAGTATTATTGAAAAGAAGGGCACTTAAGGAGAAGTCACACGCCCGCATGAGCTTTTGCTATTGTTCATTAGCAATCCCATGAGGCAAAGTGAAAATTGCAAGCATGCGCAAAAGTACATGACACGACGGTGTCACAGAAACAAACAATGACTTGTCATTTTGCGTTATCACCTTCGCAGACAAACGTTTAATGCATTGGAATACTGATGACTCAGATAGCGTCATATCTGTTTCTCTATTACAGTGGTTCTTACCATTCCTTTTAGAAATAGCATGGATTATCAGACCCCAACAAAGTAATATTTTTTTGATACAGTAAACGCAAACCCGCATTTTATTTCTCTAATGAGACCAAAACAAAACATCTGCAGTGATGCGAAATTCTGCATCTGCTCCTTTAGAGCAATCAGCAACTAATTTCCCTTAATTTAGACTTTTAAACGGTAATTTGTTTTCTTTTTTACTCTTCGAGATAAAGTTTTAGAGAATGTAAATGTGATAATCATATTAACAGGATCCTCAAAGGTACTTTTTTATCTCTAGTATTTCCATGCAGTGCGTAGGAAAACCCTGCTACGGTAACCTATATCTAAAAAACAGCTATTAACGAGGGACGAAGACTTACTTCTATGTATTGTAAAATACGTAATTTTTATATAATTTAAATATACAAAATTCTCTAACACTGGAGTTAAGTGTTATAGTACGGTAACGTAATTCAACTGGACTGCTAAGAATTGATGCTCTTGTAATATTAATAAAAATACGTCCCTAAAACTGGATTAGGGAAGCTTCTTTAAACCAAACTTAGCAACTTATCATCTCATTACTAAAAGTTTCATATAGAAGTTTCTTGGGTAGAGTGAGGAAAGTCCACCAAATCCTAGATCTGCGGGGTAATCAGATAATTCTGATGAATCAAGCTAATACACCATTCTGAAATATATAGTAATACATCGAAAAATATTCTTAGCTGCCACCTTCGCTATCATCAGTTGTAACATGACAATTATTTCAGTTTCAAGTTCTCAATTTTCATCTCACTTTAGCCTTTTGCAAGGTTACGGTATCATTCACTTTAATTATCGATTAGGAATGTCAGTACTTAGTTACACAAACATCTAGATTTCATCGTAACATAAATAAACAACAGAATAGCGAAGATTCTTGATGATTTAATGAAAAGTAAACATACCTTCCAGACTTGGTGATTATCATTTCGGTTGAATGAGCGTTAAACTGTTGAAATAAATCTTCATTTTCTAGATCGACTTTTGGTGACTCAAAGTCAACCATTTCTTTTGCTCCGTCTGGCATGTAATTTGTAGCTGCTGTATAATCATAGAGTTGGTCATAACTTTGTGTTCCATTTGGAAACGTGTAAGGTGTAGTCCCTGAGATATTTTCTGCACCGGCTGAAGGTTCATAATACTGACCCTGGTGACCCCAGTACGACTCTTGACCTTGAACTGAACTCTGTGTCGTATTTGAGTAGGAGCTACCAAGGTGATACTCTCTGTAATCCGTAGGGTAATACCTTGAGTGAGAAGGTTGATAAGCCATTTTATGAAGCGATAATTCTCCTTAACGCAAAATTTAGTGCTAAACGAGACACCTGATCTTGTTAAAGACTGAATATTTCTTAAGCTAGATGTAAAGTGTGACACAAATTTTAGGGATTTTAAAGTCAAAGGTGATGACCTTTGTAACGCTTGCACTGCGGTGTCGAAATGACCAATCAGGGACATTTTATTGTTTAATCGGACACAAAGACCAGGACGGATACATTACATTCACGTATCACTGGGGATACTTAACACCTAGCTATTGTAATTCTTTTTGAAACCTGCCGGCAAAACATGTTCTCCACCAGAATATGTTATTGTTTAGATCCTTCATGACACGATGGTCTCAAAGCTCAAAGCAATTAGTCGGGCGAAAAAAGAAAAAGTTTTTGTGTGTAGAAAGCATCGCATGTGATACTGTTGATGTAAACAATGTTGACGGACTTTGAATAATAAACATAGAGAATAATGTAGTGGGTAATTTAAAGTTTTCTGTAAGAAATGAAGGAGATAACTATTGATAGAAAAGAAGATATGCCTTTGTAGTTGACACTATTGCACCATTGACAACGATTCAAAGTACTGTGACACTATCAAACCTTTTAAACGCATTGGATGTTAAAGGTCAATATACGTTGCAGGTTAAATATAACAAATTTAAACCCCGTTTTCGATAAAGGAATACCAGTTAAAGATCAGACTTTCGAATGGTCTCTTTAAGAACTTTTGTTTACCATTTCCTTTAAGCATTTATGAGACTCTTCTCTCAAAATGTCTAGAACTGGATACAGTATTCACTAACAGAGGAATGATCATCGGATGACGTATGGTAGAAGAATTTGAGTATCGCTACAAATATCAAGCTCTGCGATAAGTTGGTTGAAAAAGCATTGGCAAGCCAAGAAAAATTTCCGGAAGTTAATGTCTGTTTGGGGCAATACTTCTTTTCTGTTTACCTTATTTTCTCTATTTTCTGTACTTTTTCCAATCAAACCTGTTACAAGTAACTTAAATACATGGTTGGCACTCGTAGTTAAGGCCAAGAGGTTCATTTGTGCCCCTAGAATTTAAAGAAAAATATTTTTACAACATTTGTACAACCAGTTTTCCAAATTATTACACAAACTTTGGTTTTCTTCGGTGAAGGTCTATGGCATTTTATGTTACGCGCATTGGAATTACGACAATGTCGGCATCAATACTTGCATGGCTATGGTATTTTCTACCTAAATTCTATCTTAAACATTTGAGGAATGCCACAGGATATTTGCATTTTTAACAATGATCTCAGTAAAAGTCGAAATTTCAGAATGTATTCAAGTTATGTGATTCATAATCGACTTATTAACATAGTTGTCTTACTTCACAACTAAGACAAAATCTCTTATGAAATAAAGTTGATGTCTTATGATTACATATCTAAGTAACTAAGAAATATTGCGATAACGAAATGATTACAAAACTTTTTTTATCTTGTTCACTATTAAACTTGTTGTCTTATGTGATATCAGTCTTCTATAAATGGAATCGCTTAAGTTGGTTATGAAGTTTTGTTATAATCTTAGTAGTACATAGTAAAGCAAAACTAAACATGAAAAAAGTTAGGGATGCCGTCAACCCATAACCTTGGGGGGATTTGTAAGTTTCAATTTAATTTTGTTCGGAAGAGTAGCTAGGACAAGTTTATCAAATAATCGAGTAAGCATTGAAGTTATCGATCGGCATCGAGCATAAATAATACATGGATAGTCATGGAAAGTCCTGAACTGAAATGACTTCTGGAAAAGACCAGTACTATCTACTCAATCCCTGACGTTTTTGAAGCTGTACCAATATCATGAGATAAGCGATTATTTTTTACGTTGTTCTTTTTCATCATTACAACGAGCAAACCATGTACTAACGCCTATCTTCCTATAATAATTTACTTTTCCGTCGTTCTTGTAGCCTTTGACCAGAATGTAGTGACCCGATATCCTTATATGAAAACTGCTATTACTTTAGGACAGCGCGTAGTGATAATTATTACAAATGGTCAGAGCAGTTTCACTTTTTCATCTATTTCTCTTCAATTTGTCCAAATCTTCTCTCAACTACAAGTACAAACATATAACACTGTTCTATTGGGCGATGGGGATGCGATATCCTCCCCCTTTAAGAGAAGTCACTCTGAGAGGC
>PUGI020000364.1:0-10488 GCA_008930755.2 Alatina alata | reverse complement strand
TTTCAATACCCCTACCCCCCTCCCAGGTGCGTACGTACTATGTAAATGGCCCCTACTTGATCTAAATGCTATTTGCGTGAACTTGTGGTGCCGTCAACAAACTATGACATCCCACAGTTTTACCTTAAAGAAGATAAAGGCTCGTGTTCCAATAGTTCGATCGCCGGCGAGCCCACGTTTTTATCGTCTTTCGATCGAACTCGTCCCCCAAATCGTTTTCTTGTCATCGTCACCAGATTCAAAATTGCATGTCCTGCTGTCAAATGAGTCTCGTGGGGGACCATGGGCTTCGGGGTAAAAAAAGCACAAGTTACCCTAAACTTGGGTATAAATGACGTAAGGCTTCAGTAAATCCTCCAAAAGCATGGAAAATAGTGCAGAGCGCCAGACAAGAGGCATCAATCACTGGCATTTTACTTGGCATGTCGACCTGTCGCCAGTGTTACGGAGCTATACTAGCATACTACATCTCTACGGAACCATTAAATTCGATAGGAGTGTTACGGAGCTATACTAGTTCCACCAGTTAATACTTTACAGCCTAGATGACAGCCATCAAGTACATAGACCAAACCCGTGAAATTCTTAATCAATCCAAATATTTTACAATAAAACTGTTGGTTCCACTTGTTTCACCCCTTCTTCCCTTTCTTACTTCCTCAATCTTTCTTTCCTTCCTTCTTTCTTTTATTTCTTTCGTCCTTCCATTTTTTTTGTTTTCATCTGGATTTACGCGCAGGCGCAGCGTGAATGTCCTAAACATTACCTCAAGATAAGAATATGTCTTACTGATGTCCATTTTGGGCCATGACCTGTAAAATTCTCGAAAAACAACACAAAGTGCTTAAAAATTCAACAGTTTTATCACATTGTTTTGATGAAAAAAGACCTAAAACACCCCCCTCACTCCCTCCCCACAAAATTTTAAAAAAATCACCAAATGCCAACAACCCAAAAACCCGAACAAAATTTAGTAATTGTTTGAATTGATTTAAAAGTTTTACAAGCTTTTCGTAGTTCTGTCATAAGAGGGGAGTTGGGCTCTGGATTTGGCGCATGCGCAACAACGAAAAGCGCCGAATGTCTCAGTATATCAATAACTAATGGTAATCCCAATCATGACCTTTTCCTCAAACAAGACTCAGTCCCCAATCGACTGACAAGTTTAAGTAGCCTAATGATGTATTTAAACCGCCCATAAAGACGTGTTCAAAACGTCACCCGTCATCACAGACACGTGAAGAGGCAAAAAAGCACTACCAATAACCGTTTCCGTGGTGTTTTATTACTTCACCAATGATATGTCCAAGTTCTAGAACGACAGCAAACAGTCTCAGGACATTCCAGGGCATGCAAACAATAGGAAAACCTGGTTTAGCAATAAATGCTAACAGCTATAAGTTAATGCAGTAACTGACCGACCGTGAGGACCTTAAACTTGATAGATCTACCATACTCTTAAAGCTAAAAAATAGTTAAAGGCCTAAGGTGGGCCACTCTATGCCAGATAGAACAGCCCGAATAACCTTAAGCATACTGAAGTGTAGAAGTACTTGGAAGGGTGTGCCCATTTTCAGTATTACCTACCTATGCTTTGACTCTTACCCACAAAACCTAGACGAACATAAGACTGTACAAGAAGAAGAACGACCTACGTTGTACCTATCACGCTATCGATATCCTTGGTCGCTAAGTGTTATTCTCTACGCAACAAACGGAAATTAATTGCCTCTATCCTACCACTTAGTATTTGGAAAACTTTGCATACCACTTCGATATTTCGGTATCGTTTGGCATATGAGAGCTCCAACACGCAGACAACTGTTGTCTCCTTTATAATTTATGATAATGGTCTTTAAGAAGCTATCGCAAATCTAGGGGGATTAGGGGAATCAAATACTAAGTGCCTTTTCCTGGGGCACCACATCTCTATTGTGTAACCAGGAGTCGCAAAACTTGGGTTAAGCGTGCAGTACCTTGACCGGGGTTCCAAACCACACCTTAACCCTTAAATACTTAGTACGGTAGGGAACTCTTTAACTGAGCATGCCTTGATGAATCGAAGCAAGGTCTTGTTACCGTCTGGTGGTACCGGTGTGGAGTAGCCTACTCTCTTAGCTTAAAACTCCTTTTTACAAGTCATCGGCCGATTTGGTTTAACACGGCGAGCGCCACCCATCTAAAAACAGACGGATGAATCACAAACTCAAACGCGAACATACTAGTTCTTGTTGAAAGTCGAGTTGGCAATGAAATGCTGGCTCTGAAAATACTTTCTCTACACTTGAGCATCTAAATCGTTTTGCAACGCGACCGTCACTTAACTTTACAGACCGAACATCATGCCGACTGCAATCAAACTAAATAAATCCTGCCGGAAGCATGGAACTGGGGAAGTTCAAAAGACACTTTTTTCCTTCAGCAGTTCATGGGTTTGGCAAACCGTTAATCACTTCTTCTTCCAAAAATCCTACGACGCTTAAACCTGAGCACATACCTTGGAACAAGAGTCTTCTCGGAGACTGGATCTATGAAACTGAGCCTCGTCCTGAAACAGAAACGTGGGTACGAAATGGGCAACATTTTTACCGGCGCCAACCAAGTACACGCAGTACTATCGAAACTTACCAAATCAACCCGAATAACTAAACTCGGCGAAGCCGAGCTGCGTACTATACGATAATTTCACTTTTAAAACCAATCAATACCAAACTTTCCTGCCTAGAATAATAAAATAATGTTCATAACACATACTACAAGCAAAGGAAACACAGATTGCAACCCAGGTACCCAAAAGCTGAAGAGGAAAGCTTCTGAAAGCCCAAAACAAACGTAAGTTAATCGATATTAGAAGGTTACGTTCTCGCCGGTGTTACGGTACATGTTATATCAAACAACTTCGATCTGCTTCACGCGTTCGTTTTACGTTACACAATTTTTTCAATTCAATGGATACTACGCTAGCACGTGGGTCAGTAAAGCACTTTTGGTTAGTAGAATCGATTAAGTCAGTTTTGCTAAGACTTGCACCAAGTCTCTTAACTGTAACAAACAGCAGTTTTACGTGTTACACCCCTTTAAAAACCGAACAGCAATAGTCACATAAGTGGTTTCTTTACCGGAGTCAGTTGTAGCAAGCCTTACATCTATACTCCTTTAAATCTGACGCAAGATGCTGGTTACGTTTGACATCCGCTCAAAAATGCGGCAGAGTCGTGGTCAAGTACAAGGGTCCTTCGGGGAGGCAGGTTTTTATAAGGACTTCCATCCAGCCTCCGCTGACGTTAGCAATGAAACCCTGCTTACGCCTCACAATCTCCCGCCCCTGGACACGATGCACAGCAGCGCTTAAATAGATGAGTCCTTTAATGGGATCAGTTTTACGTAGATTTACAGGGAGTCTCAATTAACTAAGGTAAGTGATGCCGTTTTCGCTCTACATTTCCTTGTCCAATGCGACAGAATAGTACTTAATACACGGGATATTCATTGGATTGTTAAAAACTTTACCACCCGATACACTCCCGACAGTCATTTATGGTCTATTGGAAAATCCACCAACGTCTCTCTGGCACAGACACCAAGCGCCTTGTCCAACGAACCATGGTAGTGTTCAACCTTCTTTGAGAACCCCGTAACTCACAAACGGAGACATAACCGCTAATTCTGTAAAACTTTGTTGAATCTGGCCGAATGTAAACATGACCACTTCTACGACTACATACTCGATTGTCATCATACCAATGTTAGAATAAGAACTGCCTTGAAACACGACATATGCTAAAACAGTCACTCTCAACTTCATTCAGGATATGGCTCCCGGAAGAGCCAATAACCGGTTCTGTGGTTTACTAGTCACTCGACATCATCATGGCTTGTACGGTCTTCCTGACGTGTGTTATAAATCAGCTAGGATGGTTAAAATTTAATTTCTCAAGACACCTAGCCGTTAAAATAATAGTTGATTGGTATATCATCATTTTTCATTGGCAAATCTTGATGCTGAATCCTACTTTGACTAAACTCTTATCACTAGCTTAGTTTGGACTCCACTGCCGCAAACAGAAGTCTTCATTACGGTAATTGGACCCCCCTACCCACTTTGGCCTCAACGTCTCAGAGTTTTTGGCCCATGTTCTCTAGAGTAAATGGTTCCGTTGAAAATGGTTGTCCTGGATTTTCTATTACTTTCCCATTCCTTCCGTTCTTGCTTTTGCGTTTTCATGTCATCCTACAAAAATCTTCATTCAATAATCCATAATGGCCGCTTTATAACTTATGACGTATTCGTTACGAGTTCACTCGCAAAAGTACTTTATAACACCTTTCTACTTGTCCTAGAGGATTAAAGTAGGGCAATCTACACAACTGACTACATTGGTTGTTTTTATATATTACCGGACGATTGGCACACGATTTCCGTCATATATACCCACTCTCAGTAGCCGCGTTCACAACTAAACGGTTTTTAAATCGACCTTGATAAAACGGTTTTTAAATCGACCTTGATAAAACGGTTTTTAAATCGACCTAGATAAAACGGTTTTCAAATCGACCTTGATAAAACGGTTTACAAAAAACCTGTTCTAAATTTGTTTAAGCATGCGCGTATGGTACACGATGGAGACAATAATCCAACAGCTGTGATTTTCCTACATTTCTTCTACCAGTCCCATTTTTTCTGCAATGATACAGGTACACCGAGCTCTTTTGTAAGAATCCATTTCAAAAGAATCACCAGGCTCAAAAACGAGCAAAATTAAGCATATTACAAAGAGTCACCCTGCGGCTCATCCCTTACTCATAATTAAGAATCATGGTGAGGCTTATCAATTATGCAGGTTCATACACTAAAGAGAAAATTTTGTCGTGAATACATAAGTTTAAGTCTCTAATATTAGCTACTTGATCTTAAAATCAAGGTGACTTGACTACTCCCTGCCTCACTGACCTGGTGCGTCGGTTTAAAGTTATCAATCAGTTTCAACTATTTTAAGCTGGTCAAATGTATTCTAGGGGCCCAATCTGTTTTAACTTAATTCCTGATGCGTGCAACGTTCTGTATTGGGAATACACATTTGTTAAATTTTGAAGAATGAAGAATATTCGAGCCCCAGAGTTGGTCTTGAATTAAAAAATAAAGGAGGCTAGTTTTAAGTGGCACACAATAAGAATCAGTTCAGAATCTTCCGAGGCCGATAAGAGCATGATCCATAGAATCACGTGGCTATAAAAATTATGTAATTCATAAAACACGGTGTAGTAGGGTTAGATGTTATAGGTAATCTAGGGAGTTTTGGAGGGATTTTTGCAACCTTACTGCGTCATTTGGCCATGTGGCTCCCCTCTTTACAGAAGTCATGCCTAATTCTGAATAGTTAGAGATACCCCACAGCCGGCTTCAGTTAGATACGAATTATGCCAAGATTCTACTTAAATGAATTCGGTAACCGCGACGCATTCTTTGGCTCTGCAAAACGTCTCTTATTTTTCTTCCTCCTTATCCAACCAGTGTGCCCGGGGGGTCTATACCCTCCCCCAATCCCCTTGCGAGCCTTCATTTGGCTGCTTACCACAATAGAAGTATCTGATATCGCAGCTTGGGCAACCCAAGACGGTTGAGTCTGCACCAAAACCGTTTTCAAACCTACTTTGTAACCGATCTGGCTTTAAACCGTTTTCATAACGTTCACTGTGAACCGTTTGAAGGATCAAAGCCGTTTTAAACTACAATGTGAATGCAGCTACTATATGATGCACTTAGTAAAAATTCCCTTGGCAAACATGTAACAGCACAATAACATACCGATCAATAACTATCAGCGATGTTATCGTCAGTCATAAGTACATATACCGTGGAACCTCGGTTAGTGGTCATGCTGTCTTGCTTACCCTGTGGAAGCACAAAATTGATGATCCGAATCTCAAGTCGTTTGCAGGGGAAGAGGCGAATGTTCAAAAACAAATACAAATATGGGGTTATCACTGAAAAACGAATAAAACGGGGGCACATAAGTGGTCGGAGAGTAAAAAAGCATGAATTGAGCCTACACACTTCTTGGATGGACGCTCAAGACATGCATACAAGAGTACCCCATATTTTGTTGTACAGTTCAAAGAACAAGTAGGTCCCGTTTCCCCCTAATTTGGCCACCTTGTCCAGTGGGCCAGTGGTGATCATGCCATCGAGGTTCCACTATAAAAGGAAATACATACATGCATCACAAGTGGTGATTAAAACAAGAATGTGCCTGTCTATAAATGTCACATACACGTTGCTTTTTATCAGAAGATTCTTCATGGAGTTTTCTTGGACTGGCCACTATTTTCAGCCTCAAAGTCAATTAGACTTTTGCGTCGCCTTAAGTCAAAACTGGATCGCTTAGTCAAAATGCTATACATGCAGCTATGTATGTGCTTATTTGTTTTTTACAAAAAGTAAATAGTTCTTTAGTATATTACTTTGCTTAGAAATCTTTGGAATATTATTAACTGTATTTTTGGCGCTTATAAACGAATTTTGAATGATGTTAAATACAGTGACATAAAAAATATAACCACCCGAAGAATTAGTAACAGCTCTTGATAACGTTGGGTAGCGAACCAAAAAACTTCAGCTCGGTTGCTTTAGTTCCTTCGAAAGTCTGAGAGGTAGCTACCTTGCTAAGTTGTTTAATTGTGAAACAAATACCAACCCTAAGGCTACACAATGAAGTTGCTGAAACTGTTAATGTCATGAAAAAACAAACAACGTGTACTGACGAGATTTCCCTACTTTTGCTCTCAAATAGCTCCAACCCTCTTCCAGACAAGAGGATAATCACGTCTTTGCTCTCACCTCCAATTGGTCGACGTAACACCATAGTTGCACGATAAGAAGATGGCCGTGGTACCTTCTTAGAGGGAACGATAAACACCTTACAGAACGTTACGGTGCGGGCAACCGTTAACTCCGGTGCTGGTAGGTACAGCTATGAATCAAACATCTGTAAGGTGTTGACTAACTAGGGGGAAAATGTTCTGAACGACCTGCTGCGAAGATTCGGGATTGGACAACAAACGACAAACCAGTGGAACTGAACTTGACTAAATTATTCCTTAAATTAAATTGATTTCGCTGATAGGCATAATTTCTAAAGGCACTGAGACGTCCAAGGATATACAGGATTGGGTAACGGACGGCAAACCAGTGGAAATGAAATTAATTTTAATATTACCTGAATTAAATTGACATTTAATTGGGCACTTCTCCATAATGGTATTAAGATTACAAAAAGTACTTCACCATGCATTATTAGTGCCTGCCGCTACTGGAGCAAGTAAAAATTATCACAGTACCAGGTTGTGGTGAGCCACGCGATGTCTAGGGATGAAAGACGTAGTAGAGGATGACATTATTCTGTAAGTGAACTGTGCCTATAAACTCGCAATGGTGGCTGGAACTCTTAAAGTGTCGACCAATGGGGTGTCGGAGCGAAGTTGTGAGCAATCCTCACGTCTTTTTCAGCTCGGTAACCCATGAATTTGCAACAAACCATAACTTCAAACACCAAAAAACTATCATAAACTTAACTCGCTTCAGCATGGATACGACCACTACCATGTTTATAATCTTTATCATAGAACATGAAGTTTGGAAAGCGGAAAGTATCTACAACATTCGTTTTCTGGACAAACTTCATTGAGGCAGGCGCAAGTACAAATATGGAAAAAACCTCAAATCTGCCTTCGTCATAAAGTCCAAAGACTATCTGCAAATGATGTGGGAAATGAAGAAAATAATTTAAAAAGTCAAAATTCGGAATAAGAAGCACCACAGCCAAAAAAATCACAAGAAATAAATCTACAAGGTCACGGAGCAAAAAGTTTAAAAATTACGGCAAACCAAACATTTCTCTTAACAATGAAATCTCTGCCTCGACAATGAGGCTAATTGTGTCAGGACATTGCTCACTGCTACCTTAACATGCCAATGCACTAGGTAAGGTCTTTCGCTAGTTAACATACGTCCCTTAATGATATGACCACCAGTCATCTAGGGATAAGTTCTAATATGACGGCGCGGAGAAGTTACCAAACTTAGTTAATCGTCCAGTACACCGCACATACAGTTAAAAATAAAACCCCTGTTTTCGTGTGATAAAAGGAAAGCCCTGGTTACAACGCCATAAGTGTGTGCAAGTCTGTACAATTCATCAAAAATTTTTACACTTACACTCTCTCAAAGTTTCTCTCATATACATATGAACATACAACGAATATCAGAATGGCAAAGTGGCAATAAAATGCTTCGTACTACAACTCATGGGATTCGAGGGTCCCATTTCATATCAAATGTCATCTTCCATCATCCATCTATGCAATTGTACAGTTAGCAGATCATCACCAACGTGCGGTGCTACAGCCTACTGCTATCCACAAGACGATTGGAGCACTAACTGGATGCTACCTTTTTCTTAACAAGCCGTCAGAAGCGCCAAGAGCTGGTATTACCTTGGGCCACTGGGAGCTTGTGTTGGTCCGTTTCTCACCTGCGAATGACTAAATTCAAATTCAACCAGCAATGAGAGGTGATCGGACGGAAAATGTGGATGTGGGAAGCCGATTAATTTGTTATCTTTAACATATTTCTCATCGAGGGGCCCGAGTTCTCCTAACAATGTCAAATGCTCCGATGCATAAAAGACGTAATCTAGCACACCAGTGAAGTCGTACGTGTAATTGGTAAATGGCATTTCCCCTGAGGCGTAAGCTCGTTTCAGCTTGAAGTAGTGCGTCAGCTCGCCCGTCTTTCTTCCATTTTCATTTGACGCACATCTTGAGAGGAATCCGTCGTACTGGAGTTTTTGGAAATCGGGGTGATCGACTGAGATTCTGCTATTACTTAAAAACTCCACCACTCCTGACTCGGGTAGGGAGTTGAGATCCGCACACAGAACGATTGGCATCTGTGATACCTGTGAATAGCCATTTTTTGCTGTCAAAGAAAAACAAAAATATGCGTTGATTACTTGATGATAGAAGACCTGTCGACCTGGAGAACACGGAGATCACAATAATAGAAAAGAAAAAAGTGCAAGACATCGTTAATCCTGCAAGGATTGGGGAGTGCTACTAGGCCTGCGACTGTATATACTTAGTTTCTGAAACAGTTTGTTCATTTCTAAAAATTCTTTGGCATTTCCTTTTATTTGTTCAAGATTGTTTTGCAATAGAGAAATTGAAATAATTGCATACCTTTACCTTATAAAAATATCGAATTCAAACAGTTAGCTTATCATTTCGTTCCTTTATCGGTTTTGTTTACTCTTGTTTGTCTGAACACTCCAAACGCCGCTGTCGTTACCTATTTATTGTTCTACAGGTGTTATTGATATAACGGATATTGAATTCACAATGGAAAACGAACTGTCTTTGTCGTGAAGCCTCGCCGCCAATTCAAAAATCGATTGAAGAATTAGGTTAGACCTAATAAACATTTTAGTCTCTCCTTTTTAAAATAACCAGATCACACCGTTACCTGAAACATCTACTCATGGATTTTTGTGGTTTAATAATTTTTTGCGTTCTCACAATGTCACATGGATTTAATCATTAGACACTGGTTTCTTCGGCACAAACCCGCCTCCTGATGGTCTTTATCACCTCATATTTTAACTCTACGGCCTTAACAGCTTATGATCTCGTGGTCCACTGGCCACTGGATGATCCTATAAAGCTAGAACTATATGAACAGACCCTTTAAGAAAACAATGCCACCATTAGTATTTCTTGTCCCTTTCCGACCAAAGTCGTTACCATGAACTGGTGCACAAGCAACTTTAAGCCTACTATCCATGATTTGGGGATCCCTGATAAACAGTTATACAAAAAATGTAGTATCTAAACGAACATTATCAATATGTGGAGATAAGATTATTTGGGAACTAGGGACCACTGCACTGCACTGCATGCATTCTCTACTGCCCAAAGAAATGCGACAACACGGTATTACTTACAATTTGCATTGTATTGGGGTGTAACTTCCTCTAAAAACGTCCGTATCTCTCTCATTAGCATCACTGTTTGTATCAGCTTGACATCTTTATATTCTGGGTCCCAGTGTATGTGTGCGTTTGCAACCAGTAGCCTCTGCTTGCTATTATAGTTGTACGTCGAATCTACTGTTTCTAGTAATGCCATAACTCCAATATTGTCGCGCAGCATGACTCGATTCAGCATGTCGTCTGCACCCTCGGATAGGGAAGCTGCTAGCTGGTTGAATTCCACTAAATTTTCTTTGACTAACTGAAATCTTAGAAAGGAAGAAAGAAATCGATTAGGCAAATCAACGGCCTTACAATCACGTTTTATGAATCACAAGATTTACTATTTGTTTTGGTTCTGTATCCTTGCTTTCTTTTCCTTTGAAGCCCCAGGCCTTTCAATAAGAAAAATTTTGGAAAGTGGGGCGCGCGGATTTTTAGTCAATTTCATTTTTTATGATGA
>PUGI020000363.1:0-10495 GCA_008930755.2 Alatina alata | reverse complement strand
TGTGTTTTTATTCTTTTGTACATATCCACGAAAAAATTTCATTGTCCCCACCACATAACGGGCGAATACAATGAGAATATGATTACTGTTATAATGTAAATATTCTGTTCAATGTAAAATTACGGAGGATAGACTAAATGGAAAATTATTATTGTTGGGGTTGTTTTCACCAACTGATGAAATTGGTGGTTATTTTTGTCAGAGATTAAACCATTCCCAATGACATCAGCCCGGTAATACTTTCCGAATAATCCTGGCTGTTGCTACCAAGCAAGCTTTCTGAATGAGGTCAACATGTCTATCCATTGCAATTTTTGTAACCTACGGTATGAACCCCTTTCCAACCGTTCCTAATGGTTCTATCACTACAGGTACCACTATCACTTCTTTGTCTTCCCAAATTCTTCCTATCTGTCTCTTAAGATTTGCACAGTTGTCAATCTTTTTATCTTCCTTAGCTTTAGCTTTTCTTGAATCAAATGGACAAGCAACATCAATAAAGTAACACTTTCTTTCATCTTTAATAACAGTACAATATCCGGCCTGTTGTGTAGCAGAATATGGTCTGTTTGATTAGGTAAATCACAAAGAATCTTCAAGTTCTCATTTTCCAGTGTTCTTTCCACATTATGTTCATACCATTTGTAACCTGTTTGTAATCGATATCGCCGACACAGCACCCAGTGGATAACCTTTACAGCATTATCATGTCTCCATTTCTTCTGTTGGTCATGCGCCAACTTAGGGCACTCGCTAATGATATGCATTATTGTTTCTTCCCTTCTTTTACACAATCGACATAATGGTGATACTTCTTGCTTGTCTATTCGGTGCTTTACACTGTTGGCTCGTAGCACTTGCTCTTGTGTAGATCATAGAAGACTCTCTGTTTCTTTCTTTAGGGTTTCCTTTCTCAGCCAGTCCCAACGGTTCTGAATTTGATTCCCTACTAAGCTCTTTTGGAATTGATAGTGTAAAGGTATGTCCGTGTAAGATTGTCTACGGTGTTCTCTTGACTCTTCTTTAGCTTTTCCCTGCACAAGTATATTTTCTTCCGTTGCCACTACCAAGAGTGTCTCTGTATTTCTCGAGATATAATTCGATAAGCTCTGAATTCCTATCGTAACACATCAACAACAACATTGCCTTCCAAGATCTACTCCTTTTGTCGACGAGGAATAATTTTGGCACTCCCAACTAATACCACCTTGGCCATTTGGAGTGTCCTAACTTCAAATGTATGCAACCTCTGCTCGAAGAACCCTCAGACGCAACACCGTCTTCTTAACAACTGTTTCATCTCAGCGAAAGAGTGCAGATATACTTGGAGGCATAACAATCTTCTTCTCACCAAAACATCGCATATATCGACCATCATTTCTACGGATTGTGTTAAATAATTTGCCGATTTACCAGGATATTGTAAACTAGCCACTTTTCATAAAACTCTCCGTCCAGATATGGTTGTTCTTTGCAAGCGGACCCTAATTGCCATCGAATTGACAGTTTGCTTGAGACCAAATTGGTCAGTTCAAGGCAGTACAGAGCCGATAAGTAGTAACATTTCAAAGAACATCTTGTAGACTCCAACTATGAATTTAATCACATTACCTTAGACGTTTCATCCCTAGGTTTTTATAGCTAAAGCATTGATAGCATTTGAAGTTCTTAAATTCTTGGTCGATTCTTAGTAAACGTATCCTGCAGAAGTTAACCGAGGTAGCTGTACGCTCCTTGTATTATAGTGGAAATAAGAACTGGACAAATCCTGGCAAGCTACGCTTTCACTAATGTGATACTACAGTGATGTTAGATGTATAAACATAAACTGTGCAGGCTTTCATGCTATCAATAAAATATTTATAGTAGTATTTCTTATTTGTTTCCCGTTGTTTTCTTTGCAGTTGTTTTTGTTTTTGCAGTGCTTTCAGTAATGTTATTCTTGCCATCACTCGCGGGGAGAATACAGTGAAAATGTTGTAAAATGAGGCATGTCTTAAATACTGAACCCATGTATGCTATAAAATTCTAAGTAAATGGCTGATGTTTAAAAAAGGATTATCATTATGATGTCCAAAAATTACAGCTAGAATCAAATTTAACAGCCCTAGCTTATATACGGAACTACCAAGATTGCTCGTCCTTGACATAAGTTTGCGCCATGAACACTGACGAAGTAGAAACAACTAGTACAACACCTATATCAACTTGTCGCTTTGTACATGTCCCAATAGCATCTTCCGGATGGTAGATTCACTATCCAGCACAATCGTTTTTTGCATTTCTCCGGCACACTATCTTTGCACACAAATCGCTTTCCCATAAATTCTCTAAACTTTTCTTTCCATTAGTTCGAACGCAACCACAGAGGGCCAAATAGTGGACATTGGCAAAAAATGAAAGTCACCCAAATACATAAGATGCATTTTTGCATTCTTGAATAAAATTATGATTCAACTTATCAATACACTTCCTACGAGTTCGCAACTACTATCATAGCATTATTTTTTGCCAAGATAAGTCTAAAAACGAGTTTTTACCTTTTTAGGTATTTTGGTCCCAGACTCCAAAAATTTGAGCATTATCATAGCGTTAGTTCTAGCCTAGACATAAACAAATGTCCGACAAATCACTGTTTTGGCCCACTGTGCACTCCGAGAATGCAACCCACCTCATCTTCTTCACCTACCTGACTGATATCGAATTAATATATTCTTCCTTCGAAGCGTCCATAAAAAGACTACCTTTCTCTTCGATAAAAAAAATTACATCATCCATTACCGACTCTCAAGTTTTACCTTCGTCATGGTTTAAAATTGAAGAAAATACATCGGATCTCTTCTTTTCATCAAAGTGCCTGGCTTAAACTATACATCGACTTCAACACTTCTATGCGCGCTCAAACCACTAACTCTTTCGAAAAAGACTTGTTTACACTCCTTAATAATACCGTCTATGGAAAGATTCTCTAGAACCTGCGACGTCATTGTAATCTTGAACTAGTATTGAATCGAAAATGTATACAATACCTTCCTTAAAAGCCAAGTTTCACGTCCTTTAAAATCTTCACACCGCCGTTGGTGGCTGTTAGCTCTCACAAGACAACTGTTTTCTTAAATTGTTCCATTTATCCTTATTAAAATTATTTAAATATTTTGAGTCTGTCAAACTTACTCATATATGTCTTTCACTACGATTACATAGAACGACAATACCCGGGATCCTTAAGTACTCTCTCTTGACAGATCAAGACACCTTATGTTACACTATAACCACTCCAGAAATCTACGCAAATATACATATGTGCCACCATTTTATTCGATTTCTCCGACTACCCAGCAAAAGGCCCTCTTCACTCTAGTGAAAGTTGTAAGGTGATCGGTAAATTCAAGAATGAATTCACGAAACCCTAGTGGAGGAGTTTACGTGCCTGCGTCCAAAGATGTTTTTGCTTAAGTTTGCTGCAAAAGAAAAAGACTGCCGAAGGAGTCAAGAGACAAGTGGTGAAAAACGAAATAACCCATGAGGATTACAAGATAAGTTATTTTCCAAAAGCGTAAAACTCATCACGATATAAATCAGATCCGATCTTTTTGTCATCAACTGTATACTCCGAACATTAATAAAATTTCACTATCCTGCTTTGATGGTAAGAGCTAACCGTTGGACGAGGGTATCGCCTCCCTACCTCACGGACATGACACATGGAAACAATTATGAAGAACTACGCCAGCAGTTTAAATTATTTTATCTATTACATGTAAATAGCGTATAGGACCATGGATATATATTCTTACTTTACATATATACAATTTTATAAAAGTGTGTATATGTAGGGGAATAAAACAGACAAACAGTATTTGGGTTGTCTACTTTTCACCTTGTATTTCTAGTTTAAAAGAGGCGCCGCCATTAGCGATAAAATAAGAAACAACATCAACACAGAAGGGAGAGGTACAGCTCTCGCACCCCCATAATTAAAAAAGAGGCACGGCTCTTATATCATTATATCCACGTTCACAGCCAGATGGTACGTTGATAATACGTGGTACCTCTTTGATTAAAAACACCACTGTTTTGTTTCCTTTTAAATTTATGCAAAAAATGAACTCATCTTGATCAAGTAGTATATCCAGGAAATTGAAGTATTGAAAATTGAGATTTGTTGGGGAGAGCGGGGAAAGGTACGCTATCTCGCAATCGAGGGCAGAGGAAAGGAGGGGAGGAAAGAAATGCTATCTCGCGTACCATCAACATCGCAGACGCTATCTCGCAATCACGGGTAGGGAGGCAGCTGCAGAGTTTCGAAAGAAGAGGTAACCATTATAGAAGACTATATATAATAATATATACGTCATATATACATAATATATACATCAATCGATAGGTTATGATCATTACTACAACAATATGACAACAAATTATAAAAATATGAACGTTACGGGGAGTAAAGCCTGATAATCGAAGAAACTTCACAAAATAATCACTTACCATTATCCTTCATGCTAAGGTACTTTTTACGTGATTTAATCCCAGAATATCCTCCATGAAACCATATTTCTCTCTCAAAGAAAACAAGGTTTGCCATGGGACGAGTCGTGTTTTCCAAACTTTAAAAATGGCACTTAACAGTCAAGGATACGGCTATCATAATTTATGCGACCCCGGTCAAAGACAGCACAATGTGAGGCGGTTCCCTATTTGTTACTGCAAGACTCATAACAGTTGCTTCGTGTTGTCTTCAATGTTCTGTTTTGCACGGGAGTTGTATGAAGTATAAAAGCTGTTCTGCCTTATTCTTGACGGTTTGGCGGCCTTTTCAAACGTTTGGAAAACACGACTTGTCCCATGGGAAATCTTGTTTTCTTTGGAGGGAGAAATATGGCTTTATGGAGGATATTTTGGGATCAAATCATGCAACAACTACCGTAGGTTAAACGATAATGATAAGTTATGTATTTTGTGAAGTTTCACGCTTTAATTCTTCGATTATCAGCCTTAAAATGATGTTATTTTTAACAGCATAGTGCATGGGGGGGTGTGACCCCTTTTATTCCCCGAAACTTGCCTACTTTTATAATTTGCTGTCATATTGTTATAGTACTTATAATAACCTATCGATTGATGTGTATATTACATTTATATTACAATATAAAATCCTTTATAAATGACTACCCTTTCTTTCAAAGCTCCGGTCTACCGAGGCTGGTGTTACTAGTATAGCATATTGTTCTTGCTTGGCTTGTAACTGTGATTTACAGACAGGACTTCGTTGCTTCTGTTGTGAGTTCAGTTCAGTTACATGGAACCGAGCTTTGGAATTGCAACTAATGATTATACACTCATTTTACCTGCAGCAACAGCGCAGGTTAATAAATGCTAACAGTTGTTCTTATCTTGCTTGGGGTGACCATTTTAAATTAGTCTGTATTGGCCGTTTTCGATCTGGGGCTCTTTTCTTGGTTATTGTAGATAGAAAATATACATCCTATTATTTAATTTTAAATACTTGTTCTTGTAGATGCTTACAGCATCTTGCTCTGTACATTGTTACAATGTTTCTGGTAACTTTTGATGTTTTTAGATGCAAATTGCTCCCTTTTTTGTAAATTGTAAAAGAATTTGTCAATCAACTGTACTGAACAGTTGTGTTCCAGTTATTTGCTATATTTCAAATCTCATTGTGCCGCTCACTAGCCTCACATAATAAGTAAAGTGCAAATGACATCCCTCCATTTATGGGGAGAGGTGAGATCACGAATGGCATTCCCATTTGTGAGAACCAGAAAAAATGTAACAATGAGATGCACAATTGAGTATTTATTACAGCAGATTATAAGAAAGGTTCATTCTTTATTATCAATGGCCCTTTTAGAGCATTAGGTATTTCAGACTGCAATTTACTGATACTTGGATATGGCTGAAGAAGGCGATTCTTTTGCACAACAGGGCTTTGGTACATTTGCAAACAAATTGTTCTATTTCCCTAATGTAAAAGTAATGACACCTAAAAGAAACCATATTATTTGGTATCTATGTCAAGTCATAAGTAACATTGCAATGAATTAAGTTGAGACAATGATAGTTGTTTTCCCCCTGTTTTTTGTCACATAGTGTTTCAAGTAATAATACTGCTAAATAACTGACAGCTTTCAGATAACAATACTCTTACAGCGTAAAGCTATATTATGTATGAAAAATTGTTTTGGGATAAACACAAATGAAAACGTAATAACACCTGAACTACATATATTGGAATTAAACAGAGTGCTATGATCAGGATATACAAAAAATATGTATGTACATTGTTTCTGTTGGTAGGGCACAAATAAATCTTTGAATACAGTTCCAACAAACCCATAGCACTATGCTGCAACATCCAAGTTTCATCCAGCTACCTTCACTACAGTAATCTATAAAAATGCTATTTTAGGAGTTTAATGCTGGTCCAATTTGAAGCACAGTAATCATTAAATTATCTCATAATAAATCTTTGTCAGTACTAGTTGTATTTGTAGCAGGACCAGATTAAGGTAGTGATTGACCTGGGCTAGGTTTGCAGGACTGCTTTTGGAGCACTCATATACATATACATGAAACTTTCAAAACATTAAATTAGCATAAACTTTATTTAAACCAGAGAAAATAGTACACCCACAACAAATATGTTAAGGGTGTTAACCACAGACAGGTACTAAAAACAGCAGACAGGCTAACACATGCTACAGATGTCCTGAATAAATAGAAATAATTATACTACTGCTGCTAATAAAATGACGTAAAACTCCTTATTGGTCATTTTTGTCATTTTATGGTTCCTAACATACATGGACTTACTAAAAATACCAAACTTGTCAACTTTGCCTCTGAAGGTGGGAGGGATAGTATATCATATTTTTTAACTTTCACTTTTGGAGCCTTACTTTCAATGTGCCACACTGGTGTTAGGTTGGGCCCCTTCTAGTGAGGGCTGCAGTTTTGATCCATTACCTCCTTAAATCAGGCCCTAACATGTAGCAACTTTGATTTTAATTCAGATTCAATCTTCTATAGTAGCCCACAACATCTATAATACCAACTAGTAAGAAAATATATGCTGATAAACTCACAAAGGGTGTAAAACTTAAGACAATTGACTACCACAATGGATTTATAATGCAAATCTAAATAAAGTGGGGGTATTTGCCTTAAAAAGATACCACTTCTGATTATTTATCACATTATCACATTGTAACTACTGTCAAAATATATTTTATAACATTTCTCCAGTAATCATTGTCCCTCTTAGTCTTTTCAAGATATTCCTTGTATACCTTGCAATAACACCAGGAAACATAAGCATTTTGTTTCACCTCTGCCTGGATGCAATGTCCTGCAAATTGCAGATGCCTATGCCTTAAGGTAACAGATAGAAGTGGGACGCTGTAATAGATGATTTAATTATTTATAGCTAACAACCACAGCTAATTACTACTTGGGGCATCAGGTTTCATCCATGTTGTAATTGACTTAATTAAGAAGTTCTCTCATCGGGTTTATGCTAACTGATGAGCTGAAAGGTGTGTATGAAACATTCCTATAAATATAATTAAGTGATTAAGTGTCGACTGGCATGTTTGGTTTTTTGTGAGACTATCATCATCTAGTGCTGTTGTGATTGCTTTGCTTTGTTGCAAAATGGCAAATGAGGAGAAGAAACATCAGTTTGATGAAACTTTAGCTAAATTATTCAGTCGGAAAAAAATTGAGCATCGTCTTCCTCAATCATGCGAAGTATAAAAATCTTGTTGACCAAGTTAATTCATTCAAAACAGGCAAAGGGAGGAAATTGCCAGTGGATTACAAGGTGTTGAAAAATACAACATTGTGAGTGTCGGTGGGACAGAGAAAGTGGCCTTGCCCATGACAGAGAGAGCAACTAATGTGAAGTATTGTGTGGAAATACACAGTATATATGAAATACTGCATGAAGCCCACAATAGAATTGGTCACAGAGGAAGAAATTGCATGATTAAAAAAATCAATATGAAGTACAAAAACATCACAGAGGAATGCATAATGATGTACCTTGGACTGTGTCATCAATACTTGTTTGAAGATATTTTATAAATTTTATGCCAGTCTGACCATCCAATCTAGTGGACACCCCTTTTAAGTTTCCATCTCGGCAGTGGCACAAAAAATTCAAAGACATGAAGAAAAGTGTTTTGGGCATGCTCTTAAAATGAGGGGTTAACATTTGGACAGTTTGAGAGGTTAGTGACAAGGTTATGATTTTTTTGGGAACATTGGAGTTTACCCCAACAGTTTTAGGATGCTTTCTGGCTTACCATTCCATATCCAGGGGTGTGCACTTAGTGAATGATCCCTTCCTTATTGGGTCCATTACATTGGTGGTATATTCAGGTGAACTTTACCAGAGCAAACAGTATTTGGGACCAGGCAAGCTTATTCCCTTGAGATTTAAAATATTTTGGATTTTTCACCAAAAACATGTTCAATGTTATGTATTTTTGCAAAAATGAAATTTCCCAAATTCCCCAGGCGATCTACTGGTGAATAGGACCTCCACATTTGTTTGTTTTCCCACTTTCTCCAAAAATGGATGATGAATATAGGAAATGACACAGGAAAATAATTCCAAAAGCAAATTTCCCACTTTTACTGGAGAATTTGGTAACAGAAATGGATCAAACACAACAATAACCACATTCACCATTTGCACTGGGAATTTTACATAATCCCCAGTGAATGTATGGTAATTATATGTGATTAACCACATTCCCCAAATTCTCCAGTGATCGTAAACATTCCCTGGGATTGTGCACAATCCCTGCATTAACCACTTTAGCCATAACATATATATTTAAAATTCTCAATGAGTGGAGTGTTACCACAATAGCTTTCATTCTTTATTATTTTTTTGGGAGCAGGGGAGATTCAAACCCTCAAGGGTCCTGCAACCTCATGATCACCACAATAACTAACTGCTAGACCACCTCAGTGTAATAATAGCTATATATATATAATAGATATATAATATACATATATTTTCTCAATAAAAAATTAAATGACCATCTCAACAGAAAATTAAATGCCACCTGGATGAAACTCTATTCTCAAGAACAACAACTGAAGCTATGGGTTATTCACAATGTGATTCCCAATCCACAATGTGATTCCCAAATTCTTGCCCCATCCAGGCTAATTTTTTTTCTTTAAAGCTACATCAGTGTCAAGTAACATGCAAATCTCAGACGAACACTTGGCATTGATTGACTGTTTGCCTAATCACAAAAGAAAATCAAATGCTACTTGGGTGGAGACTTGGATTACAACCTGTCATTCCTAAAAAGGGATGTTAAGTTTAATTTTACAAGATTATTTCCCATGTTTTATATTTGTTGTTATATTCCAAAAAGCTTTTTGCAGTAAGAACATTGATTGAACTATCATGTCATAATGTAATGAAGTATGGATTATATAAATGCTAAAACAGTAACAACAAATGATAATTTGTTTGACAGTACTGTGGTATTAGTGTTGTGCGATAGATATGCACACTAGATACACCATATCAATGTCTTGAACAGCCAAAGACTTTGGACCACAAGATACCTGCCTCAGAATCTTTTTCAATCACAAATATGGCCATCAAGGAAAATTGAAAACATAAGAATTGTTTGTGGGTTTTTTTTTGCATCAGCACGTAATTTTTAAACATCAACATTCGCATGTTACCATTTGGCATGATAATTAAAAATATATTGTCCTGTCTAACCAAGACCAATGGATGATGTATCTGGAGAAAAGTGATAATGACTGAGTCAAGATACATGTATACAGGAATATTAATGGCACATTCAGTGGCACAAACAAAGTACTCAATTCTTTCGCTCATGTGTATCGTTATTTCATTTGAAAATGTATAAATTGCTACATGCAATAGCTCTCTCTTATCCTCCCTTTCATAAAAAGCAAAATACCTGAAAACCAGTGATCTTTAGAGATACAGTAGAAAGACGTTGTTACGTAAAGGTGCGACAACTTGAATATCCTACTTGCACGATATGTTTTACACCGGCAAACTGTCAAACTTAGGTAGCACACATACGTCATTGCAGTTACAAACTATGTAGAGTGTATTAAATATATGTATTATAGAGTATATATTCTTCTTCTCTGTCTTCAGTTTTACTCATTTATATATGGGGTCCCTGTTTCTAGTCAGTCTTCTCAATCTTCGTCAGTCCTGTGTAGCCTATCCTGTTCACGTAGGCCGTTGTCCTTCAAGTCATTTGATATACTGTACGGCACTATCTTTCCATCTAAACATTGGCCTTCCCTTTCTTCTCCTTCCTTTTATGTCCATGTTCATGATTCTTTTAATTTACATACATAATTTTCTTTCCTGAGCTATCTTTGCAGCTTCTTATACTTTGTCTGGGTCTTTCTCATAACCTACTCCTGATAAACAGTGAGCAGGGGAAAGGAA
>PUGI020000362.1:0-10501 GCA_008930755.2 Alatina alata | reverse complement strand
TGATGATGATGATGATGATGATGATGATGATGATGATGATGATAATGGTGATGATAATAATAAAGAGTAAGAACTATTATCTTGGCTGTGTCTTGATGGTACCAAGAAATCTTCATTAGGCATTAATATTTTTGTTTTCACTCTCCGTAACAGGCCTTCTCCACACCATGGTTTTTATTTGCAAATGCAACCAATCACCACTTGGTTTTCTTTTTGTTGGAGACATTTAATAATATAATACAATATCAGTTTGACGGTAAGATAAATTTCCACGCTGGTAATGTAGCTTTACAATTTTACAATTCGAAGTAATTTATAAGAAAATCCCCACAAAATGGGCCATTTTTAGACTCTTGAAGACATTTCTACGAATACCCTAGCATGGAAGTGAAATTTTTCAATAATTCTTAAAATGTAAATCTCAACTCCGTCAAACGCAACCCCGTGTTTCTATATCTTCTTAATGATTTTTTAAATTATTTCTGCTGACCTTTTTACTTTACCAAAACATATTCTATAGTAATTACCAGGGAAACACTATTTATACATACATATAGATATATAATAAACACTAATATTTAAATACCATTCTTAGAGTGCTCGATAAATTAAAGTAGATCAATATACAGCCGTTTGCAAAAAGAATAGAAAATTGACCACTGAGAATGTTAAAGAAACGTGAGACGTAGAGATGACTGAGGTAAACGCGCTGCCTTATTTTGCAAACCTCTGCTTTTATATATATGTAACTAATAACCGACAAACCCATAAGAGTATAAATATAAAATAAAATTCAAGAAATGCTTGTTCTCTTAGACGCTTTGGTGTTATCATGTTCAACATACTTTTAATTGTAAAACTCGTGGTTCTAAGAATGGAAATTTTATCTTCGACTTTAACTTTAGCTTAGTAATCTTATGAAAAGTTGCATAACTCAGACACTATTACATTGAAGACCGTGTTTCTTTTGTAGAAGTTAATCATTTGCTAAACATTGATAAGATATTTTAACTACGATTTTTTTAGCTTTGACTTCAGCCTGAGTGATCTTCGGCAAAGTACGAATCCTCAAAACTGTTAAATTTAAAACCCTGGATTTTTAAATAGACGTTAATCAACGTTACATTTGGTTTATATTGATTTATATATGATCGCTTTTTATTTTTTTACCCCGTTTAATATTTTGACCGTAAGTTTAGCATTTGACCTTTTCCCATTGTTCTCCATTGTTCTGCGTTAATTTGAATTTATTCCATTAGTTTATAACGTATTCAATGTTATAGTTGTAATCCAAATCGTTTGATTAGAATGATTTAGCAGTTGTGGTCATGGATTTAAAGCTTGATTTAATTTTATTTGCAGGAAATTCTCATTTAGTGTATGCCATAATCAGGAAAAGGAACGTTTTTCATCAGCTTGCCAATCTACCTACTGACCCGACGAACGTTCTGAAGCCAAAAAAAAGTGGTAAGAGGAAGGATTCAGAGTCATCACTTGAAGAAGGGTATGTTCAGGCCAGCTTCTGTAAAATTTCGGGGTTTTCTCGGAGATTTTTTACAATTCCGTATTATTTAGGTTAATCACCTTTTCTTTGGGATTTTAGGTCCATTAATATTCACATTTATGAGCCTCATCGGTAGGCATCTCACCTCTTGTGGCGTGGGGGACATAAGGGATAGATGGGCTTCATATCTTTTGTACGCCTTTTTAATAGCCTGACACCAGTGGTTGATTGCAGGTTAAGAGGCGTGTTGAGTCAGCTGTGGCACTGTAGATCGGAAACGGGCGAAAGAGCAAAAACGTGAGTAAGATAACTGACAGCACTAATCTGAAGTGCATACTGCATGCAAACGTTTAGTGTTGGAGGTCATACGTGAGGAGTGGAAAGGAGTACTGTGGGAAGTCCTATTTGCGGCTGACCTGGTGTTGATGGGGGATATTGGAGAGAAATTGCAGGCGGAGTGGTAAAGGAAACTGTACCTAATAAATCCGTTTCAGTTTTAAGCCCAGTGATGATACATGGAAGGGAGACATAGGCTGTACCTATAAGGGAGGAACAGACCTTAGAATGGGGTGCGATCATGGTGATGAGAAGCAGAACAGTTTACACGCTGGACATCAGGAAAAATTATGACGATATCGTACAGGGATTGAATGTATCCAACATCCAGGAGAAAACGCGGGAACAAGGTTGCGATGGCATGGGCACTTAACGAGAGAAGATTAGGAAAGGCAGTGCTCAGTAAACCATTATCGGAAAGAAGAGGAAAAGGAAGGCCATGAGTGAGGTGTATGGAAAATATCGGACAATACATGCGAAAATTGAGACTGGCAGGGAGTATCGCAATGAAAGGGGAATTCAGGCGACGGAAGCGGAAACAGGAAGCGGCGATTCTGAGGAGAGGACCGTTTGGCTAATGAAGGGAAGCCACGAACAACGAATGCTGTTTATTATTTACTTAGGTTGTAGTAATTACGGTTAGAGTTACACAGCACAACGAAGAATGCCAGATTTCATCATAGTGGTTCGGTTGCTGTTGTTCGGTTATGTCAAATAGATACATTAATATGGAAATTGCAAGGTAACGGATTATATCTGTTCTTTTCCACTGAAGACATACGCCAAATCGATAGCTTATACTTGTAATATAAGTTGTGAAATTTCCCAGCTTTGTTTTGCTGCATGCGATATATCTGGCAATCACTTGAAAGTATTTTGCGAGCTTGGTGCTAAAATAGATATATGATAAATTCATTTTTTCTTTTGTAGGGAAATCGTTCAACCAAGATTGGAAAGTATACCAACCACAACTAGAACAGGTACTGGTGTTTGTCCTTATACTATTTGTCGCAATGGTAATAGTTCTTTTTCTGCCAACATACTTGGAAACCTAAGTTTCCCGACTGCACATGAATAATTGTGGGGATTCTGTTATTGCCATGAGTCAGTAGAGCATTGTGAGATGAAAGAAACGTGTTCAGAAACGAAGCTTGGTATATTTAAGAAATTTGTAAATTTGAACAGCTTCGCGTTGTTACACTTCGCTTCTCTGACTTCCCTGTTATATTTGTTGAAAAGCGTTACCATCTGTTCGTGTTTTCGCAATAATGTCGATATTTCTAGTCATAGCTAGGTAGCTTGTACTGTACTAAAGACACCAATGACCTCTGCCTGCCAGGCGATAGGCATTTTTGGAGTGTGATAGTAGCTTTTGACGAGATAGCTGTAGGTATCGTAAGAAGGAAGGATATGCAGATGTAATTGATCAGTCATCTGCATCTCGGTTTCTACCATCCGCTTATGCAAGAAGGTAATTTATTTCTCTCTGCCTCTCCGTATGCCTATTTGGCTATTTGTCGGTCTGCCTGTGCATCTGCCCGTCCTTCTGTTCTTTAGGGCCGTAACTTTTGAACGCCTGGGTGCACAGACTTCGATTTTGGTATGGTAGTATATAATAACAACATCAAGCTCAATTTAAATATCAAAACCATTTGGGTAAAATATCTTCTATGTGGTTATTTTTTGTTTCAGTGCAAAACCCGAACAGTGAAGTAGATCCAGCGAAGGAGAACGATGGTACTGAGGACCAAGGAAGAGAAAACCCAGATGGCCAGTCAGCCAATGAGGAGGATCCGACTAAAGTGAAAAGAACAGCCGGGAGATCAAGCTCGGGAGCATTTATACCAACTGCTGAATGGGTACGCAATGTTATACACCCGTCTATAGAGTGCTAGAGTGACACGTAATGGTCCATTTACTTTGCATAGTAGTTTGGGTTTTTATGTAATTTCTGAAATAGTCATTTCATGAGTAGCTCTGCAATTTAATAAGGAAAGATAAAGGCGTGGCTTATTAACGTTACTGCTTTTCAGTAGGAAGAGAATTGTATGTTCTGAATCTTACGTCATTATAAATGTCCGGTGTGAGTTTGATACCTTGTACTATTCTAGTCGATAACGGTTAGTGGGCCGATGCTTAAGTGTAGTTATGGTTGGAAGTTTTGTTACGTATATGGGGGAATTTGATAAGGCATCATTGTGGGAGGGTTGTGGATGTCATAACAGGAGCGACCAGGACGTCATAGTTGAAGTGACGAGTAATTTATGTTGGAAGGGGATAGGACGTCGTGGTGAAAAAACGTCAGAACATTGTTGTAAGAGTTGTAAGGACGTAATGAATGAGCCCAGGGTATGAAGCTGGAATGGGCCAGGAATATGAAGTGAACGGTACCAACTTCCCAAATCCACAAATAATCTAGCCCCAGCAGTCAGTATTGACATTGCTGGAGAATGTATTTTATTCCATGGTTAATTGCATAGTCTTAGTACCTACCCTTGATTCGCCACGGGTACCAGGAAGGTACGAAAGTTTGAAAGTATGGCAGTTGTGAAAGACTTTCGAGGTAAGCTGTAAGAAGTCAGATTCGACTATATATAACTTGAGAATATCAACTCTCTACACATCTTGCTCAAATCCGTAACAGTACAACTATCCTGTAGTTGCTGACTGCATCATTTGAAGGCTCTCAAGAGCATTGAGACAAGAATAAAAATGATAAAATGCCATGGAAGTTACGTATGACAGATTAACACCCGAAAGCGACGTTAAATATTCATCGTATCTATTGAACCAACATTACCGTATTTGCATCCCGAAAGTTTTTCAACCGAACCTAACAACTACTTTTGGTTGCTTGTAGATACACTCGTGGAAGCAGAAGCTGCCGTTGCAGACAATCATGAGACTGCTGCAAGTACTCGTTCCTCAAGTAGAAAAAATCTGCATAGACAAGTAAGTGAACAAGGTTGACTTCACTATGACACTGTTAATTAACAGGCATAAGAGTAATTTCCAACCGAGAATTTGAAAACAGCCCGTCATTGAAACTGCTTGTTGTATTTTCTTATGTACAGTTCTTTACTACTGTGGTCGTCAACCTGGAGTAACGGGTAACTTTTGGAGATTTCATGAATCTAAAGTGGTTCCCAGTAGTACGGGGAATACATAATATTGGAACAGAGGTCTTTGAGTAAAAGAGATTTTGCTTTTAGCTTTGAATATTTTTTATTTAGGAGGTAAAATAACCAGTGTTAATGTTCATTATTCAATAACCAGTGTTCATGTTCATGCGAAGTAGTGGTATATGTCGCAATTCCCGAGTACGCTAACTAAGTTAAATCCTACGGAGTTGTAGACATGTTAAGAGAGGGGATCCTCAGTAATTTCAGAGATGGGCTGAGGGATCCGTGGCTGGGAAAAGCTTCGGAGCCACTGCCTGCTGTATTAATAGGCTTTGCTATAATTGGGACTTCAAAGCGTATGATCACGTGGATAAGGCACTAGCAAAATTATAAACACATATACAAGAAATGTCTAAGCTAGAACGATGCTTGTACTCCATACCAGAGGGTCCGTGTTTGACTCCCGTAGGCTATTGTGCCCTTAGGCTTGCACTCCACAGCAGAGGGCCACTGGTGACGCCGGGAAGGGAATACGATCTTCATGTACTCTGAACTGCAATAAAAGCCCCACTTACTCCCTGTCAAGTTTCACTGTCAAAGGAAAGACGATTAGAAGCAGGATTTCGTACTTTTTTAAAAGGATAACCTAGGAGTATTTGTATTTGTATTTGTTTATTTATTTATTGGCTTGGAAGTGTTACAGTATTCTAGTAGTATGTTGACACAGCACCGTGCAATACAGCTTATATTTTCAAGAACAACAGGTATAAGAATAATACAGTAGGTATAACATATTGCTACCGAGTATGTTCATACGACCGAATGAATGCATGACAGTCGCACGAATTGATTTAATCGACCTAAGCATCTTTTGTAAGGAAGGGGTGGTGCTACAAGTTTTCTCCTAATCCGTGTGGGCGTGCTGCTTCTTTTCGCTGTACACTCATCTCAGAGCAGGACTACGTCGCCCTTCGCATAGATGGCTCTTCCAGTGGAGCGCGAAGCAGTGGTAAGTCTAAATGCTTTTCCGAGCTCCACGGTTAAAATTTTCTGGCACTTAAACCGGCAGTGCTACACACTCCTACATTACATGAACCAGTCGTTGCGTTTGATGTATGTTGTAAAATTGTAATGCAAAAGTATTTTGTAGTTCAAAAAACATTGCTTACAATGGTATCCCTAACCGATACTTACATATAAACACGTTTAAAATGTTTCCGGCGAAGTCCGTGCATATCGTACTAGGTTTATATCTTGATGATGCAATCCGAAATATTAAAATTAAAGATTTCTTAAGAGTATGCGTGGAAGAGACCTTGTACTTCCATTTACTTAGACGTAGTTCCTCCTGTGCATAGTGGGACATCAGGAAGAAAACGATTCTCATCCAGTGCAAAAGGAGGCAGCTGCTTTAACCTCCCACCAGGAGGTTTTCATACTCTTTGGATCTGAATGGAGTATTCATTTCTAGGTTACCACTGGCTGTCCATCAGTTGCTGTCCACTGTATTGCTATTCTTGCATCGTGCATTCTTGCATCGTGCATTCTTGCATTCAATATGTTTCAATTTTTGTGACGAAACGTGGTCATTTGGCAATTATCCTTGGTCATGGACGGAGCATTCGTCCTTTTCGTGGTTATTGAGCTAAAGCGAACTCGAAGTAAAAATAAAATGAAGCAGACTTAATGACTCAGGCATGGTTTTTACAAAGGGCCAAGGACGGGTGTTTGTCAAGGCTTTACGTACTAAGGGGAAGCAAGCCCAATGATTGTCATAATTTTCTGAGGGTTTACGCAGCCTGGTTCGATAAATTTCTAGTACTAATATTTATTAAGAAAGAAAACATGAACACAAGTTTCGACATACTTCTTTAAGAACCAGACTGAAATGCCGAGCAGTATATTGGCGGTTTCCTACATATGATACAAGAGTACTATTACTGTCTTCAATAATTTGCAACTTGATTTTGATCTGGTCAATATAATGTTCAAGTTATAATAATAGCCCACAGGCGATTTGTAACATTGTCACTATTGACAGTATTATTGTCAATAATATTTTGCCTTCGTGTACTGTTTACAAATATCATATTTGGAAGTTCTTGGTTTGGTTTGGTGTGTTACTATATATGATAATAAGCAAATTTATGTTTTTGTGACACCTTGTTTCCTCGCACTACACGGTCAATTTCATTGTATTCATTAGAAACACGTTCTTTTACCGTACGAACACCTCTAATATCTGTTCTCTTTTATTGGTATAATTTGATAGCTCATTACTGTACTTGTTATCCAACAGGGGTTTGACAGATGAATCAGAAATTATTAAATTTTTGCAGCATGGTACATTAGTGGGCCTTTTACCGGTTCCTCATCCAATACTTATCAGGAAATATCAGGTACGTTTACATGTGTTGTACAATATTGTAAAACTTGTGCTGTCCTTAATCTGCCGTGTGGAGAAAGGTGACTAATGTCAGACAGTACTTAGGGTTACGTGCGTTGTTTAACGTGATGTTATTCGATGCATTTTAAGGCAACACGAGGAAGCTTTAGTTGTGGAGACGTTATGTATGGATATCAGAAAAAATATATCGCTGTCCGAGAGTTAAGTTTCGTTTCCAGTTTGATTGTGGTTTAATTGACTTTTAAATGTATTTTCAATAAAATTAAAATTTTCCTCTTGTTGTACTTCTTTATACTGCAGTAAAGTATAGTATAGTATATTGTAGTATAGCATAGTACAGTATAGTATAGTATAATATAGTATAGTATAGTATAGTGTAGTATAACGTAGTATGGTATATTGTAGCATAGTATAATATAGTATAGTATAGTGTACTACAGTATAGTGTAGTGTAGTACGGTATAGCACAATATACCATAATAAAGTATAGTACCGGTATAGTTTAGTATAGTGTAGTATAATATAGTATGGCACAAAAGTTTAAAATACAGTATAGTGTAGTGTAGTGTAGTATGTTATAGTGTAGTATAGTATAGTATAGTATAGTATAGTATAGTATACTTTAATATATTATAGTATAATATAGCATAGTATGGTATGGTGTAGTATACTAAAGTATAGTAGAGTAGAGTATAGCTAGAGTGTAGTAAGATACAGTATAGTGTACTATAAAATACATATATGTCATATTCATAGTATGCTTTGAATCGTATTGTAAGTTTTCTACTTCAGTAGTAATATACCAATAACGTTATTTTTGAACAGCAAATGCCGTCATTTTTTCACGAAAGCGGTGCATTTGGCTGATAGCATTGCAGTTGTAGTAGCACTTGTGTATTTTAAAGCAATTACAATTGTCCTTGTATAAATTTTCTGCAATTTGTAACATACGGGTCCATTAATCTTACCTACTGTCCTTTCCTATCTTTTCAAATCAGGCAAATGACCAGTGTTACTTTATGACGTATGGATACCTTCTTCTCTTGTAGGCGAACAGCGGAACACAGCTGTGGTTTCGGACTTACATGTGGGGTATAATTTACTTAAGGTGAGGTGTAATATGGTGTGTGTAACATACTATGTTCAATATTTTTGTACTATATTTGTAAGTAACGTGATCGCGTACTCTTAGTCCACGTCGGTCAAGAACGTCGTAATTTTAATGAACTTGTTATGTCATTCTCCCTCCGCAATTGTTTATCGGCTGCCCTACTAGCACAATAGATATACAATATCTTTTGATATCATAATTAACGCGGCTTTGGTTATTTTATACATTGGATTGCACTATAACGAAAAGCTACGTCGCATTAGGCAGCACAAAAGATTGGACTGGAATGGACTGGAATGGACTGGACTGGACTGGACGGGTTTGGGCTTGGCTTGGCTGGGCTGGGCTGGGCTGGGCTGGGCTTGACCTAACTGAACTGGACTAAACTAAACATGGATACACAATCCCACAGCCGAATGCAACGCTGTACTCTCGAGTGCTTGGTACAAGGGGTTTTTAATAATTGGGGGTGGGAAAATGGTAGATGAGAAAGTGACTTCTAGCATCTAATCAGGGTGTATGCTGGAAGAAACTATATAAATTGTGCTTGGAAAATACCTTTGAAATTCGAATTCGAAAGCTTACTGTCATATTTTACCTGTTCTCTGTTGCTTGATACAGATGTAGGTGAAAACTGGTTACCAAAAGGGAAAATATACCCTACCCCTTGTATTAAGTACCCAAAAGTACTTTATTAGTATATGCAGAGAATTTATTTGCTGCTGTACGGATAGAGCATGTTCTTGCTGGTATTCTAACACCATCTTCATTTTTGTTTTACTTACAGAAATATCGATCCGCCAATCTGGTACGATACGGATGTTCGCCTATTCGAAATACAAAGAGTCTAAGCAATTTATTGTACCAACCAATCGTAGTCTTAAACTTGTTCGAAGAAAAACACTTACTGGATGAGCTATTGACTGAGTCGCTTGGCCAATTCGTTTTAAAAATGTTTCATTTCAGGTGTAGATGAGATCATTGTAACTAGGGAGACTGCTTATTCAGGGGATTTTAAGGGATCGGAGAGAACTTATTATAATTTGCATCAGACCGAAAGGGTTGGCTGTAAGAGACAATGTTACCTTTCCGGTTTTCTGGTAAGAAACGGAGTATACAAAGGACCGTTATGTGTACATTCTGTTGTAAGCTGTTCGTTGTCATTCTTTATTTGCTGACAGACACTTAACAGCGTTGATTCCGCACACCCATCAACTGCAGGAAGTATAGTTTAGAATGACAACACTGAAAATTGTACACACAAAATAGAGTACATGGGACAAGGGCTATTCGCAATACCCACAACAAAGGCGTAACTGCTTCTTGCCCCACTGAAATGTATATGCATATTCATAAATGGTCAGAATGGCTCCAGGAAGGAAACATTACGGTAATACTGGAAACAAACAAGGCCGTTGTGATATTCTCGCCAATTTTTATAATGACAAGGTAAGGATCTGTCTCCTGATCTATCAACACATCCGATGATGATCGGGCCATTTCGTTAACTGTACTCGGAGAAAATCTGTATCGCATTCCCTTAGGATCCCTTCAAGAACATCTGCATGGTCTTACCGAGTAAAGCATATTAAGTTACGTATATGATAAAAGTCAAGCCAACTTTCCACATTTTTTAACATGCTTGTATAGGTCCTCCGTAGAAAGTAGCTCCACATCACTCCTTGATATTATATTGTTCAGCATAGGATATCCGTTTGCGGATTTCTAAAGCAAAATGTCACGGCAACAGAACTCCGCGAGAGCCAAGCAATGCCAGTGGAAGCCATGTAGGTTACCGAGGAGATGTAAGACATTGATTTGTGATGGGATGTGTGATGTATTGTGTACTGTGCATTGCTGACTGTGATTGTGTTACCCAAGGGCGTTGCGTATTCTACATGTATGCATGGTGCTCTTCAGGGAGTCCTAGACGAAGTTTTCTTCCGTTGCATGCTCCTGGGTTATATACTCTTTGGTCTCTAATAGTCGTCCCCCCCTGTTTATTAATTTTTAGAAAATTT
>PUGI020000361.1:0-10507 GCA_008930755.2 Alatina alata | reverse complement strand
AGATAGATAGATAGATAGATAGATAGATAGATAGATAGATAGGTAGATAGAGAGAGATACGCACACACATAGAGAAAGAGAATGGGAGTCAGAGGCAGAGAGAGAGAGAGAGAGAGAGAGAGAGAGAGAGAGAGAATAAGGGAGAATGAGAAGAAGGGAAAGAGAGAGAATAGTATCAGGATAAATATGCTAGGACTGTTCTGTTTAATTAACGACTTTTGCTGTACAGTGAATCCCAAATCATATGATGAGGTCCATAATAAACGTACACTTCCCCATACCAGCGAATATTAAAGGGCTGAAGAGTTAAAAGGAAATAAAAATCGCTACACGTTTTTATACTGCAATACTGATTGTTGAGAACATAAATATGAACAAGTCGACTTTGTGACCTAAAGCTTGCAGCTATAAATAGTAAATACATATAAAGTTCATTTGCCTATAAATTCTCGTTGCCAAATATCAGTAAACCTACAAGTTTGCTGAGAGACAAGAAAATGTAAAATTCATTGTTTATTACTGTTTATTTGAAAGTCCTTTCTGTGGAGTAAAAGTAGGTTTCGGTATTTATGTACATTTGAGTAAGTATTGAAACATGAAAACATTTAAAGAAAGTCACGTTTGTTTAAAGTTATACCGATTGATCAAAACAACTAATCCAACTTATAGGTGGAGTTGTCCGTCTGCAGTTATAGTGCAAGGCTGCAGTTGTACAAGCTAATGCACAGTGTATTTTCTTGTAAACATTAGCGAACACTTACCACTAAAGTCACATTGTTACATTGATAGAAAAATTTATATTGTACGATTTCTTACATTAAGCCAGTAGCGTATCAATATTGCGAGTGCATTTTTTAAAGTATACGTTTTTATGACATTTGTAAAGAGAGATGATATTCAGAAAGCTGTTTCAAGAAGCAAATATCGGATATAAGAAGTTTTCTGTCTTCAATGTGATATTTCAGTAGAGATACGAACATGTAGGCTACGTAAAGGCCTAAAATTATTGCTTAAACATTTAAAATATAGCGAATGAGAAAAGAAGGCAATGGTAGTGAAAGAAAAAACATCATCATTATAATTTGTATTAACTGTGAATTGCATGTAAAATTTGAGGCATTATGGTGCTGGAAAGGACTGAAGTTTATATATTCTACATTTTCTAAGAGTATTTAACAGTAAGACAGATAAAATGTAGAATGTAACATATGAACAGCTAACGACTCCTGCCTAGGCAACACCACGCATTTGTGGTCCCTATGGGAATTCGTACAAATAATTCACAAGAGCTCTACATTTCCAGGTTTATTACATGTAAATAAGTAGTTGCCTATCAAATCTATATACACCCTTAAAGGTGCATTAAAATTGATTTAATTAATTAAAGGAGCCAAACCAACATCCCACCCTGTTTAATATAGTAAAACCTCATATAATCTTTGCCATTTAGCAGAACCATTAGAAATAGTAGCTAGAGAGGGTACTCCATAATGGGGCTAATTGGCTACGAACTGCAGTTTTGTAACGGTGAACACACAAATAAAAATTCAAAAGTGTGTGGTAACTGGAATAGTGTGACAGCAGTTGAGAAAAGACTCTATTTACACTGACCGGACAATGATAAATTCCCTATGTGGAGAGAAAACACAAATGAATATGTCCTTCAGCCTATAAATGCTCCAGTTGCATTCTTTATTACATCTTTGTTCCTTGCTGTTACCACATTGGTTCAGTTATTATTTTATCTCATCCTGCATAGTTCCTGAGCTGACAAAGGGTACTATGAAACCTAGGAAATTTGCTGTCCATCAAGTTCTATCTTTACCTCTTGCTAAGAGTAGTGAAGCTCAGTAGTTAGTAGAGAAACTATTTAACAATAGCAAGACTGTTACATTGAAGCCAACTACCTGGAATCTTTCTCCACTTAGCCTGCAGTAGAATAGGTAGATGGCATAGGTTAAGGAAGCTAATTGCTTACAATCACATAAACTGTTCCTCGTACCACATTAGCCCGTTGTTCAGGTTGCGCAATTTTCCACCATGTTCCACCTATGCATCGAAGGAGGGTATGTGACTTATGTATCTATATGTCTGTCATTTATTAAACAGTTTAATGCACAGAGCCAAAGCCAGATTCATTACTATATTCAAATTTATACAACGCTTTAGACTGTGTCATCAGAGAAACTCTAAACTCTTACGGTTGCTGAAAAGCCACCTTTCATCTTTGACCTCTATCCTTTCCTGTTGCCTTTGACCCTCCATGTTGGCATACCTTTACCCTCTTGACATTACAACAGGGTTGTTGTATCTAACGTATCTTGTATTACACACCACAGTAGTAAGTTTAGGAGTCTTTAGCCACTGTTTTCTATGTTACCGTTATCATTGCCTTAGAAGCTTCTTCCCATACATCAAAATCTAACTATGACGTCGAACCGCCGCCATATGTTGCAGTGGTAAGTGGTTAGCCTTCACCACCATAACAATTCCATTGCCCTGACGTCGACAGAAGGTGCATCTGAAAGTTTTGCTTGCAACGTCTTCCCAAAGATACGCAATTTGGGGGCAAACATTACCTCTTTGATAATGTTAAGGAGGATACCAGGCCTTAATATTTATGCCTTTGCAGTAGCTAATCTTGTTTTGGGGAGAGGCGTGACACAAGAGATGTTGTTTCTGCAGGAGGAGGTAGGCTCAATAGCTAAATGTGCACCTCTTGGTAATAACGCTAGTACATCTAGTTATATATTTATTGTTAGTGTCAGAAGAAATTGGCAAGATTACAGTTTTTACCACGAAATTACGGATGGAAAGATAAAGTATTTCCAGAAACGAGGCATCCGAAATGGTCGACGTTTTATATAAGAACAACCCGGATGAATCTGACAGTAGAGAATGCAAACATTTCAAACGAAACAAGCAAACAAAAAAACACATGAATTCTATCAAAAACTGAGATGGAAAAAGAACATTTAAGATTTAAAGCGTACACTATAATTTCAAGAGCATTTCCTATTTTTTCAAAAAAGTATTGAATTATCTATTGGATTGCTCTGCATCGTTCCACCATTGTCACCAGTTGTTTGATTTCCTATGCCCTTTCAGTGACCCCTTGTTTTTGATTTTCCAAAGACTTATTCATTTAAATTACCCTTGGAGAAATTTGGTTAATTTTTCTGTAAGAAACAAATCAAATACAAAAAAATTATTTATTCTTGCATCAAAATATCAGATTATCTTTGTTTTTGGAAAGCGTCAAGAAATACGTGATGATAAAAACGTAGTGTTAGGAAATGTTAATGTATGAGGAAAAGTGATGACCACTTTCACTTACTTTATATAGTCGTGTCGACAAAGCTTCTTCCCTGACTTGTAGTAGAACTTGTCTCCCAATACATACAGTCCTTTGCAACACTCGTCACATTTCAAGCAGGCCTCGTGCCATCTCTGCCCCAATGCTTCCAGCAGGTATCTGCTGCGAATTCTTTTGTTGCATCCAGAACATCGTCTACGCTTCGATTTCACATTTGACATCGGGACGCCGCTGTGGGACAGCCTCACCACTGAGAGAAGGTTTCCAGACTTCATCAATAGTTGAGTTAACCTTGAGGTACAAGACGAAAAAATTATATGTGCGGCTGTCAGATCGCCTGACAGATGACAATAGCAGTATTTTAGGCTATGCGAGTTATAGACTGATTTTCAAGCTACTATAATACTTGATAACGAGGCTGTGTCAACTAGGTTGAAACAATGGACATAATGCAGGTTGTTTATATACATGTACTTCTAAGAGGCTTACACTAATGCTCACTTGGCGTACCTTAGTGATCCAGGTTCGATAGTCATCAGATCATCCAAAGTAATCCAATACGTTTTGCTGTCGAAAATTTGTAAGTGCTATCGTGGCTGCTCTCTCCTAAATTTGTTGTCGAATACTGTAATTCGTTGGGGCATCGATTTTTAAAAACAGCGTAGTTAATATTCCCATCTCTTTAACTATGATGTATAATATGTCATAGTTTTTAGGCACGGGCAGTAAAAAACAATAAGGCAGACTTTCAATATACAGTGAATTTCATGCACAATGACGCCAGACCAACACTATGCATACAAGTATTGTACGAAGTTGTTAATGCAGCGTCAGATCTGATTTAATGCCAAAAGGTGTCTCGTAAAATATGACCCAAGAATGCTGCCATTAAAATTATTTGCGAACACGGCCTTCCAATCCCCGCACCATTTTGTTCTCAAGTGGGTAATGAACATAAGAGCTACAAGCCTCTATGTTTGCACAATCAAATCTATTTATATATTGCACTAAAATTAATGCATTGAACCTGACATCTATTAATGCAATTCTTGGTATTATGTGATTTCTAATATGTAAAGTTAAGCCTCTTTACTGATCTTTTGAAGATAGAATCAGCTCCACAGGCCTAAAAAGAAGGTCCTTATGATTTCTACCATATGGTACATGAAGTGGTCAAGCTTAGCCTTGCAATGTTTTGCAGGCATGGAAATCAAAATTAATGGAATATAAACATTAGAGCTGTCCCTTATAAAAACTGCAATAAAATGAAATGCTGCAGTGGAAAGAGGCCTTGACCTTTTCAGTGTTTTTCTCCCTCCGTACAACCATTTTGTCTGTACATTGACGTCAGGTGTGTTTTCTTTACAACGACCAATGTACTGACGTTTCTATTGTGCTATAGCAACCATCCCTTTTATTTTTCGACACGACGTATGCGCTCATTACTATAGGCTTCATTGTTTTCGTGCAATTCACGAAGGGTTAATTTCTTATTTATGTTATATTGCAGGAGATGAAGCCTGACATGTTGTTCTGTAGTAACAAAGCAATAGACGGGCGTGTCAGTAAATATGCATGTTAAATGGAAATCGGCTTCGATACTTTCAAGTACCCGCTCGGCAGTCGTCTGCCGACTCATTGAAAGTAGGTATTTACATTAAGAGAGGTAATGAGTTGCATGTAATTGGAGACTGGCAGCGTCTGCCCTTCCAAATGTAATGTAAGTGATTCATGCTAGGGCACTGACGTCTTGATTATATTATTATTAGGGGATTTAGACAGGCATCAACATTTAGACTACGTGTTGCTAACAGCTGGATTTCCATGTAGGTCCGGAGGTAGCAAAGAATGATAAAAAGGGAGTGTCCATATCCATTCTTGCTGGTAATAAAAATATGGAAAATGACAAATAGGATGACTAATATTGCAATACAAGCACGTACTTAAAAATATTCTACACACATGTTAGAACCTTGTCACGTATAAATAACCAAATATCCCTAAGAATTTAAGAGGGAATGTCAGTTCAACACAATTCACAAATAAATAGGTTACTCCGCCCTGCAAAAACCTTTGCATTTGTGCAAATGAAGCGTCCATTTTTGCAAACGATGTGCTCCAGTTGTTTACAAGCTCAGTTGTGGAAGTGCACGTACTTAAATGATATAAGCCGCAGCAAAAATAGATTGTACTTTAATAGAATTGTTAAGGTAGTCTCAGAATAAAATTCGTTCTTAATGCTTTCCACAAAGTTTACCGGAAGCTATTAGGGTCTGAAAATTTATTGTGAGTAACAACCCTTACCCTGCCCCTCAATGGTAGCCCTTTATTTGTTCTTAACATGACACTTGGAAAGAATGGTTCCTCTAAATATGAGTGATAAACTGTTTTAGTTTCTGGTTCTGCATGTAACGATAGTGCTACACAAAGCCCGTGTTTATAAAGTACTGATTCACAACCCAACTAACAAGATATAGTGAAGCGCCAGTAAAGATGGCCATGCTTTACAATTTCTGTATTCTTTATCTATAGCACGTATGTAATAAGAAACAATACCATATATCTACATATGTTTTAATTAAATCAGGTAAAAACTAGCGTTTTAAGGTAAATCTTTCCCAGAAACTTCTATATTTATAAACTGAGAGAGGAATTGGAAAGCTATGGAAAAAACCAAGATGGAATAGGAACAATGCACCGGCCTTCCGAAACCTCTATATATCAAAGCAAACTTTCTCCAGAAGCTTCTATATAATTTGTATGTACGTGTATAAAAGATTTAGAAAGACCTCGTCAGTTCTACGGAAGGAACCTAATAAAGTAGGGGCCCTTCTCATTCCGAAATTAGTATCGTACTTTCCGAGAAAGAAATTACCGCTATTATCTTGTACTACCTCCCTACCCGCCGGTGCATCATTAGACAGACATTACAACATGAGATGCTTTTGAATGGTTGATTGATAGACAGGTTTTTGTTTTCTATTCCCCATTACACCTTTCTTTTCATTCCGAGTTTTAGTTTGTTGACCATTTCCCAACTCTATTGTCCTCTTACTGAAATACATTTACAATATAAAATAGAAAGGTAAAAAAAGTTTACAGATTGATTCACTATTTTGTACATAACGGGGAAGATCAGAGTCCCAGCTAGGTCAAAGTACGTTTGCGTAAGATCTTTTGATGGTAAATTTAAAAAATCTATACACTATTGCAGAGAAAGATATCTATATGAATACGTTACCTATTATTTTTTAGACCTTTTTATGAAAGCTTGAGCCGCATTTATAACTCTCCCTCTTACAATTTCCTTTCTATAAGACAGAGACCATCCAATCGTGTGTTTGAACTGTTAAGGCGCTATGGATAAGTAATCTGAGCCTGGCCGAAGCGTTTCCATACAAGGTCCAATAGTTTCAAAATCACGTCCTTATACCTACAATGTTATCTCCTGGGAGGGGCATTTTACTCCAATTAACCCATGAATTCTTGATGGTTTATAGCAGATCTTTACATGGTCCGGCATGGTCACTAAAAATGTCTGCCATCCTTTTTTTTTCTTCCCTCATTTTATTTGTTGTTCTTTCACAGCCATAATGCAAAGGAGTAAGGTCACTCTGGTCTAGTAATACCGCAGAAGTGGCATATATTTACTACGACCGTGCTCTTAAACCGGAACGCATCTACACTCCCAGTGCGGAATGTGAAGGCGACAGGGATAAGAAAGCAAATATGGCGAAGTAAGAGGCAAGCACGTGATCTGGGGAAACCAGAGGAAAGTTAGTGATCTTGGGAAATGCGAGAAACATGAAATAAATCTGCTGTTTAAAACAGAATGATACGTCATCTACCCTAAAGTGCGAGGCATAAGTAATCTAATTCATGTAGCGCCTACTTGAGATCCTGATCCAGGCCCATGGTGTCACAATTTAGAGTCTGTTTAAGCTATTGAGATTCCAGATTTGGAACATTAAATCCCAAAGCTGCGTCTATGATCTACCCTGTTAAAATATTGGACTTAAATTGCAAACTCAGGATTTATAAGACTTTGATAGTGTCATGGATAACCTACAGCTGTTCAATCAACTTGAAGTTAGCTATCCAAAACAAAATTGAACAAGGTAAAAGCTCTGAATATAATAGCTTCCAAAATTGTAGCAAAAAAGCAACCTCTCATCAAAAATGAAATCAATAAGCACTCAATATTACTAGTACGGAAATGTATAGAGGATAAAACCTGGGAAAATTCAAGCCATTATTTTAAAATAAAGAAACACGTCATGATGACACGTAATGGTAGACGTCTGATAGACATCACTAAAGTAAAAACTACGGTTTGTTAAACCTGGCTTTTATTCGAAGGACGCAAAACTCTATAGCTCACTGCCCGTGAGCTCCGACAAAGTAATAATTTTATAGAGTTTAAAAAGAAGATTGTAATGTATTATTGTACATAAACATTTAAATAGGTTGTTGTCTTCAAGGTTCCAAACTATATAAATAGATAAAGAAAGATGGATATCTATGTCTTAAATTTTTTCCTTTGATACTTTATTCTAAAAGGATGCATCATAATAGCAATTTTCCTATATTGAAGTGCCAATCCTGTATAAGGGTTTTAAATAAAACAGAATTAAATGGAGCAACTAAAATTTCAACATAATGATATTGACTTAGTTACAACAAACGTTTGAGCTATTTTGCTTGGAATTTTTATCAGAATTGAGAATATAAGTAAATATATTATGGAAAACTGTGGTGTAGGGGCTAATATACAAGGAAGGGTTTAGAATCATTGAGCTGGTGAATAGGAGTGGGACGTGACCATTACCTCAAACATGCCAGTAGCTAATAGAAACAATGATCATTATTGTCTCCATCTTAGGCCCATAGTTTTACACATGTTTTTCTCAACCTTCTCTTATCTGTAATAATGCGAGTATCTGTACCAAGGCGATAGCCACTGTTTACCGCCTGGCTGGTACCAAAGTTTAGGTATGTTGTAGGAATGTATATCATGATATTGTTATTATGACTTATCGACCTGCTTATGGTATATGATTTGTTGTTCTATGCTATTATATAGAAGTTGAGTACTGGAGCAACGTTAGTTTACACTGACCTAGGATAGCAAGGGAGGTTAAAGGTGACATTGTTTCTGAAAGTTAAATTATATTGACTGCTTTGTATACTCTGTATATCCTTTGGAATACAGAGAGTGCATATAAAAATTAGTATTATTTTTCTAGGTGGAAGTAGGCCTTGTACTGGATATCAATAAAAGTCTTGGTGAAAATTTGGACGCAGTACTGATGCAAGAAGACATGTATTGCCTACAATGTTCGTACTTTGGCATAAAAACAAAATTAATATCATTGTGAACTCCCTTTATGCATTGCTTTGCTTTGATGTATTGTTATAATTTACTCTTAAGCATACAGTCCATCATAATGCCAATTTTTTCATTCCAAAGTTTCCGAGACCCGTTTAAGGAGGAAATGTAAATAACCAACATGGGATTCGTATATTCTATATTTTGCCTAAAATGGATTTAGCACCCGCTCAACATTTTCTGACACTACATGTGCCACTAATTATCAGAAGATTTACTTTAGACTTTTATCACAAGCCTGGTCTCCATTTCATCTCGCCGAGTTGAAGGCTATATTCGTCAAAACACAGCAGCCTATTCTTTGCCTCCGAAAGGAGTTTGTGTACTCTAAACAAATTTTTAGTAGCTTAAGTGGCACGAAAAACAGATGCCGCTGAACCACATCCTTATCCCTATCCAATGCTATGTAATGGGTTAACATCCATTTCCTCTTTTAACCATAACGATATTTGCTGTGAACAGTGTTCAACAAAGATAATCAATTGCTAAAAGCAATTGTAATGCTTTCTTTATTGTCAAAAAGGTATGAATCAATTTTTGGTACTTACGTTGTTAAAATAAAACATTTGCCATGTATGATATTATTTATAAGGTCCTACAATCACTAAAATATTTCAACCATTTTCTCAGGAAAGCAAGAAACTACAAGAGGAGCAAAGTATAAAGTAACAGGGTTTGAGGTAGGAGTGCCGGTAATCACTTTAACCTCTGTCACTCCTGATGATAATATTTGATACCTTGTTAATAATCAGCACTACTGAGCCATTTCTATAGCCTAAATAACTGCCATCTCGAAGACGAACCCTAATTCCTTAACAATTTTTATAAAATTAGTTGCAGGTTACAGAAGCATAGACGAGAACGTAGGCTACATATATTCCTTTTCTTCACCTCCTTTTTCTCTCTCTCCCTTTGCCATGACAGAGTTTCCTGATGATTGGAATAGATGACACTGCAGTAGTAACTGACTATACCTTATCCTAATAATTGCTCTACGGCAATGAAATTTCCAATGCCTGTTTAACGCATTTATTAACTATATATATGTGTGTGTGTATGTATTACCTTCTTATCTCCTTATCCAATACAAGATTGTGTTTCATAAGCATACAAAATTTATCTTAGCCTCAGTATGCTTAATAATGTGTTGACTTCAAATCATGCTTATATGAACCTACTAATGTGTTGCCGCCCCAGTATACTGGGGCTGTAGAATACCTGAATATGATGATTGGGTTGACCTATGTTACGTACTATCAGTCACCTCCATCATCATAACCATGTATTCCAACGTTACTCTAGCATTTAAATGATTTCATTACTTATCGTTAGGTAATGTAATTTGTGGCTATCTTTGCATCTGATAAATCTGACAATGGGGCATGTACCTGAATGGCGGGGGCAAACATCCGCCACAATTTAATAGCTGGAAACTCTATGGTAGTAAGACTGAGTATATGCTTAGGATATGCTTAAGCTTTCGCTAAGTCTTAGTCTTAATATGCCTATAGGCGTTATGCTCGTAAAAGTGGTATTTAAGTGGAAAATACAAATGGATTATAGCCCTAGTCAATGCGATATGTTCTAAATCTCAATTATTTTCAATATATGTTCAATAAAACTGTAATTATACTGCTATACCTTATAATCACAAGTAAAACAAATCAGAAAAAATTACTTTTAGGTCCTATAAATTTATTGAATACTATTAAATCCTTCTTGATACTTTTATATTCTCTATATTTTATAACCGCTGCCGAGGTATAGAATCCAAATACTATTTAGAAAGCAAGACAGCTAAA
>PUGI020000359.1:0-10517 GCA_008930755.2 Alatina alata | reverse complement strand
GTTTTGTTTTTAAGCCATGTTTTTTTACATAATATAAGTTATAATTTTATGATTAAATGGATAACATGTGTTCTTAGTAATCTCTAAAGATTACTCTAAAGATACAACAGGACAACAAAACATGTGAAGATTAGACAAAAACGGGTAAAAGCGATCAAAAACCACGTAAAAACTACCCCCGTGTAATTTTGTGGTGTAAATTTATTTTGAATGTAATTCGGAAATATTTTCTTAATTGCTTCTAGGTAATTATGGCATAAAATGGATGACCGAGTTGGTGGAATATATTTACACGCATCGGAAGATGGCAGTACGACAAGTCACTATGTGTCCTCCAGTGAGAACAATTGTGCTTCCACTGTCCCCGAAAAGGTGACGACTACCTCCACAAAGTTGACAGTCCGAGATGTTGGGCTACCTGCCACATCATCATGTGCTGAAAAATCCACGTCGTACCATCTACTCAATGGGAAGGACCCTTTGAGTAATGGAATTCAAGGGCCCACTGTGCAAGTCGACGGTGCAGCAGAAACGTCTGTGCTCAGAAGTTGTGCTGAGGATGTGATGAGTTCAGAAAGTATAGACGTAGCTTGCACATATGGTGGAACAGAATCATTTGCAGGACCATCTTTTCTTGAGAGCGATGTCTCGTTAGCATTAACTGCCTTGGTTGAGGGTGATGATGAGCAGACTAATGGTGAAGGAAACGCAGATGCAGGAGAAGAGGGAAACACGAGAAGGCAAGAAGTAGAGCTGTTGCAGTTTTCGGAAAATAGTGCAAATGTAAACCACCAGCAAGATGTTGAGATGACTGATGATTTTAGTAATGGTCTAATGGTGAATAGTATTGCAGAGACTAGACAAGTGCCAATTGCCCCAAACGTTGTAGTAGAGGTCAACGTCAATCAACCAGTGGGAGGCCCACGTCCTACTTCAGTTACTTCTGAACACCAGCTAATGCCTGCAGATGATGATAATTCACTAGGACATAATACTGAATCGATAAATGAACCAGAAACAGTAGGATCCAGCCCTTTACAACCATCTAATGCTCCCACCGACCAAGCAGTGAGTGAAAATAGGACCAAAGATCAACAGAAAAGACTAGAAAATGACAGCTCGCCATCCAATAGGAATAGCCACTTGCAAACAGTGAGTTCCAGCGCTCCCGATCAAATCAAACGCCATATCCAGGCGAATTACCATGCCCTGTTTGATCCAAGCAGCAAAAGGTCTTTGAAACAGAGACAAAAGATCCACAATATTGTTGATCGCTTAAGAACAGGCGCTCATACAGAGGGACTGGTAACTAATTCTGGGACACAAGTTACTTCTGCGGCTCAGACGCAAGCCAGCCCACCTAGACCACAAGGCACTATTCATCAGACAAACAACATTAGCCATGCAAGTCCGCAGTCCGGTAGCTACAGTCTTTCGCAGTCAGGACAGGGCACAAAGACTTTAGGGTACATGCCGAAGGATGCCACAAGACCTAGGCAAGACCCTGCAGAGGGACCTGTTAAGTCCTCACTTCATGCTCAGACAGTTATGAAAATTCCAATGTCGAAGCACGCAAGTCCTGGAGGAGAGGTAGCGAGTCATGCCCAGGGGGTCGGTAGACAATATGCAGCTAGTGTTGATAGTAATGTTCAAGTTGTCAATCGGATTCCTGTTGACAATTCTTCAAGAAGGAACGAGTTCCCGCAGGTGATGATTCAAGATGTCTTTAGCCAGTCGACTGGAAAACGCCTAACACAGAGAAATCAGCCGGTGAGTGCTGTTTACCCCAACTCAGGAAGTCCATTGAATACAAACCAACATGGGATGACTGTTATGTCTTCCGCTCCCGGGCCACAGATTGTAGCAACTGGATCAGTGATGTCAGGTCAACATGTACAGCACGAGCTACATCCAAATGGCTTATCAACACATGAGGAGCCCATTGGACAACATTATGCGCGACCAAGCGTTCAGCTGCCAAATCACCAGGTTCAACCGGATGGTACTATTGCACACCAGCATCATCCAAAGGCAAACATAAGCCATTTTGAAAGACCAGGACAGGGTGTAGTACGGCAATATGGACAGTGGGCGTACAGCCCAATGCATAACCCAATATCGAATTTACAACTGTTTGTTAATCAGCCAAACCCGTCAAGTAGACAGCAGACTGGGAATGTGGTTAAACACCCAAACCATGCTGTTGTGGATCTCTCCAGCGTTCAATACGGCTCTTCTAATAGCCCTATAACCCACCACCCTTCATCCTCAGATCAGCCAGGAGAAAAGGAACAAAACCTGCCTCGTCTACAACCAGTTAATACACCACAAGCTTCAAGTCAGATTTCAGGCACTGCTAGAGCTACAGCTCACCCTAACTCTCGTTACATCGGCCCTTATGCGTCTGGAAACTCCGCTCCATACAACCGACATGTGCAGCCCCACCGCCAGTATCAGGCCGTACGACAATCACCAGGTAACTCAAATCAACATCAGATAACGCAAGTCTATCAAGTGGGGTCAGTGAATTCTCGCGATCGTAGTGCAGGGGGTACAGCTGTTGTTACCATGGCAAACAAAGGAATGCAGTATATTCCTTCCAGCAATAGTGTGCAAGTGGCAGAATGTGCCCAATACCCCGGATATGGTGACTACGATAAAGTTCAACAGCCACAAGATGCATTGAAGCACTTACAAAATGTTCAACTTCCAATGCCACTACCAAATTTTGGTGGCTTCCTGTCAACAAAAGGTTTGGAGAACCCGTTGTATGATTCATTATCAGGGTACCTCATTCTTCCTATTAAGAAACTGAAAGATTCTTCTTGCCAAACTGATGAAAAATGGGGTGAGGAGGGTGGTCAGCGTCTTCGAAGCGAACCCCAGAAAACGTCAGTTGGATGCCAAGCCCAAACTGGGACATACCTCTGTGGGTCTTGCTTAACGGAAATGGAAGTGGAAGATGGAGTTCAAGAAAGAGTGGTGAACACTATTGATCTTACATGTAAAGTCTGCAACCAAGAATTTGCATCCATAGGCAAGCTTCAGAATCACAAAAGTAAAGCCCACAATATGCGTTTACCGTTTCGTTGTGGCGAATGTGCTATTCGTTTTGAAGATCATGCATCAGTTGTCAAACATTTAGCTTCCCATAATGAAGACAACAGTTGCAGTATTTGCGGGAAAGCGTTTCAGAACAAGGAAACCCTAGAGAGGCATGAACGTCTTCATAAGTCACCAGTAACAACTTGCCAATTTTGCACCAAACAGTTCAAAACTCCCCTCCTACTTAGAAAACACATGAAAGAATTTCACCGAGTGAATGGCGATGGATTAAACAGTTGTTATCGTCCAGAGGTAAACAATAATGTGTCTGCACATAGCGAGGAAGATGAGTTGAATGATGGGAATGATGACATCATGGCTTCACCAGACAAAACCCCTTCAAGGGATGCAAATGCTGTAAATCGCGCACGCTTAAATTCTCAAGAAAATGCGGCAGACTGTGGGGAACATTATTGCCACTTCTGCCAAATTGAATTCGCCACTGACAAATACCTGATGAACCATTATCTTTCCTACCACCGGAAGTATTATGGGTTCCAGTGTCCAGTGTGCCCTCGTTATATACATCTGTGGTCACGATTAAAGAAGCATATCAAGGATCATGGTCTTTTGCCCGGAAACAGTGGAAGCCAGGAAGAGGAAAAGCAAGGGGAAGAAGCAGATATGACTCAGTCGGGAATTGCTGGGATAAAACCAATCAAGAAGTTTGCACCACCTAATGTTAACCTTCATGAAGTTGCCAAAAGCCTTATACAAAAGACTTCAGATGGGCGATGGAAGTGTTTAAAGTGTGATGAGAATTTTTACAGTGAAGTGCGGGTTAAGAACCATCTTGGAACTGCCCATGAAGATCGACTGTACCAGTGCAGCATTTGCTGGCTTCATTTTTCTCATTCGACACACTTGTACTGGCACATGCGTGATCACAAACGAAAAGGTGATATAACTGAAATACCTGCTAAATTTGTGTCACAAACGCAGTCGGTGGAATTGGACGGAGATTCATTGATGCAAAAGCAAAGTTTCAAGTGTAAGCATTGTGGGGAAGACTTTTACCTGGAAAGACATTTGAGTAGTCATTTAGGAAAAAAACATGGTTACAAAGTCTTCTCGTGTCAGATCTGTGGAGATAAATTCAATTTTTCTAGTCGTCTGGTTCTTCACATGAAGCATCATTCCAGTAAACAAAAGGCAAAGCTTGTTGCCAGGAGACAAGTAACAAGAAGTAGCGTGTTTAGGAAAAACGTCAATTCGACGAGAAATGCGGACGCAGCTCCTAGTTTAGATGATTCTGATGTGATAGAGAGTGATGTTGATTCGAACGTGGAAAGAGATGAAGGTGAGCAAGATAGAGACGGAAATAAAACAGATGATAGCAGCGTAAAAGTGGCAAATAATTCATTCCAGAACGGTTTTGTATATCTTTGTGGTTTTTGCAATGAAGGGTTCTCAGAGGAGGCTGACTTCCGTCAGCACATGTTAGGGCACCAGCGCACAAAAAGGACCTTCAAGTGCCGACTTTGCGGTCAGAGGTTTGCTACGCAAGGGGAGGCAGATAAGCATTTGGAGCTCCATTCTCAAGATCATAATACTGACTTTCCAAGCCAAGAAGATATATCGATCGAGGAAGGAATAGAGGAAGACGGTATGGAGGAGGATGACCACGATTGTACTTCGGATAATTTATGGACTAGTGCATTTGTTGGAGAAGGGACGAGAAGTGAAAAGAGTATAGACAGTATACCCTCGTCGTCTGGAAGTGTCAATTCGGTTAATGCCAGTGCCCGTCCTTTACGAAGTGGACAGCCAGCGCCAGAGGAAGCTGAAGAAAAGGTAGCAAGTAAAGTCGCTTGCCCAATATGTGGCCGCGAATTCAAGACAAAGCCTGGACGCAGACTGCATATGAAGACAACACATCGAGTGTCAGGGATGCGCCATTTTGCAAAGATGAAACAGAGGATGAAAAGGAAGACGCTTACGTGCCCCATATGTGAGAAACCATGCAAAACAGAGGGCGGCATCCGACTGCATTTGCAGAGCACTCATAGGTTGTCTTGGCAACAGATAACCGGCATGTTAAAAGATGCTGAAAGTGCAAAGGTGAATAAAGGTCGTATCAATAGTAGCAATGAAACCCCAAGTAGCCCGCCAGGGTTGCAAAAGCTGATAATTACGAAAGCCAAAGGTCAAAATACCCTTGTAATATCTACTGCAAATGGCCAAGCTTCATCCAAATTGCCCACAGACAATGAAAAGGATGCTAATGTGCGATCTCCGCCTCTGTCGCCAATTCGGATTGTGGATGGCAGTGAGAACCTAAAATCAAACTCGGACTTCCAATGCCCATTTTGTGACCATATTTCATATACCCTTAAAGGTATGCGATCTCATATCACACGACTGCATCAAGTGGATGCCAGGGCAGGGAACATTTGGGTGCTTTGTGAGATTTGTAACAGGAATTTTTACGACCAGGATCAGCTAGCAGCTCATTGTGTGGCAGCTCACAAAGTCAAAGAGGACTTTAAATGCCCCCAATGTCCCGCAATTTATCAAAAGTTTTCTGGCATGTATACACATATCCGTCGAAAACATACTGCATTGAAATGGAAAATGAAAGGGATGTGGCATAGGTGTGCCCAGTGTGGACGAAGCTTCTATGACAAGACAGGGCTTAATGCACATGCTCGGCTGGTGCATCCGGTTTCAGCAAACAGTAAAATCTTAAATCGACCAAGGGCAGCCATGACACCAAAAAGTCCACTCTCATCAGGGGAAGAAGGAAGCCCTGCTCGCGGCAAAACCGGCTCTTTCCATTGCCCAACGTGCGACATCATAGTCAATACAATTAAGGGCATGCAGGTTCACATCCTAAAGCGACATCCTACGGTAGAAATCAAGAAGTGGCAGTTCTGGGAAGGATGCCCAATATGTGGAGAGTTTTTCTTCGATGAGGAACGCCTAGATAAACATACAAATGATGTGCACGTTTCAGGGCAGGATTCTGCGAAAACAAGGTCAATTCAGAGAGAGCATAGCGGGTTAGATAAGGCCGTGAGCAAGGTTATAGTGTCTCCAAAGCCGAGTGGAAATGGGGAATCAGCAGGGGGATTCCAGTGTCCACTGTGTGAAGAGTTTTACCCCAAATTCATGGGTGTTGACGCACATCTAAGGCAAACGCATAATATTCTAGAACGAAAAAGGAAACCTGTTTGGTCTGTGTGTTTATTCTGCGAGCAGCACTACTACACTGAAGAAGCATTGAAGCTTCATGTGGAACAGACGCATGCAGGGGAAGACCCCCCAGCTAACACCACAGCAGAGGTAGATACGTCAGCACACGATGGAGATGTGTCGGGAGAAATTAGCATGGATATGACCAATCAGGGTAGTACAACTGGCTTTCAGTGCCCCAAATGCGAGGTGATCATTCCGTCCATAAAGGGCATGCAGGTTCATATGTACCGTGGGCATCAGCGCTTGAAACGGAAACGTTGGCAGGAGTGGGTTATGTGTGAAAAATGTGGACTGCATGTTTATGATACAAAAACACTAGAGGCCCACATGTCTCGTCGCCATGGCACAACGCCGGCAGAATCAGGTCAGCGTATAGAGTCACCTACAGTGGTAAAGAGTAATAAGGGTGTAGGTAACAGGAGCATTGAAGATTCTCCCAACACTGCAGCTACCATTGACAGTGGTTTTATGTGTCCTGCTTGTCCCCATGTGTGCCCCAAGTATGCAGGTATTGATACTCATATTCGAGTCAAACATGGCTATAAAGCAGTTCATGGGAAGAAATTCTGGATCACATGTCACTTGTGTGGGTTGCACCTATACAATGAACGGAACATGGATGATCATATTCTAACAGCACATGGCGGCAACTTCAGGGATGATGATACTTCTGCGGTTGTGGAGGGTGAAGAATCAGTTACCACAGCGGATGAGGAACCCAGAAGATTACGGGGGCTCAGGCAAATTAATACAAGCACACCAAAAGTGGCAGAAAACCAGGCAGCAGCAAAAGTTGACGACAGTGTTCAAGATTCTCCTAATGGTATTACATCAACGCCACGATCTCATGTGAAATCTGTGGTAAGACAGTCAGGCTATGAATGCCCATATTGTGCCAACGTGTATCCAAAATTTCTTGGAGTTGATGCTCATATCAGACAAAAGCATGGCCCTAACAAACGAAAACGTTTTGAGGGCTGGATGAAATGTGGAGATTGTGGCAGACTCCTGTGTAATGACGTTTATTATGAGGAGCACATGAAGAAGCATGCAACAGAACAAGGGGATTTGGAGGAAAGTACACAAGATCAGCTGGTCACCAGTAGCATATTAGAGTCTTCTATTACTGAGAGTGAAAGCAGCCAGGTTGATGGTGGCTTTCCTGTGGATATGGACTTTGTGCGCCGGGGTACTTTCCACTGCCCGGAGTGCCCAGTGATGACAAATTACAAAGGCATTGGTGTTCATCTCTCAAGGAGCCATCGCAAATTTCCAAGAAAGCGTTCACAGTTGTGGTCACCTTGTCCACACTGTGATAATTTCTTCTTTAACGAAGTTGCTTTACAGAAGCATGTCCAATCAGTCCATGAAACACAAGAGGTTGAAGTCGACAAATCAGATACCGTGAATCAACAGTCTGATGCCGCTGCCGCATCCACTGCCATTGAAAACGTTGCGGATGTGAGTGATGATGCCGGTTCCGTTTATGAAGCAGATACCGCTGGCACTAGCTATCATTGCCCAGGATGTACGAAGGTATCCTCGCTGTGTAGAGTCATCAATGCACACATTGCACGGCAGCACAAATTGTTGCCTACAAAGAGTACCTTAGAATGGATCCAGTGTGGTGCTTGCAGTTCTGTATTTTACGACCGTGCGTGTTTGGAAGCGCACAACAAAAAGGAGCACATAACAGCCCAGACAAATGATGTAAATATAAGTTTGAGTAACATTTCTGGGGAAGATCAAGTGTTGTTAAATGGGGATAATGATGTCGGTGTTGGTGTAGGGGTGGAAAGCACTGATGTGGAACACAACGTAGACACCATAATTTCTGATGAATCTGGGCTAAAAACCGATGATCTTAGCAGCCAAAACGTACAAAGCAAACCAGATTCAACAACGGTAAACATAAGTGAACAATCTGGTGATGAAAGCCTTCCAGCTCAAGAAGGAGATAAGGAAACCGACCCTGTCACATTTAAAACGCCAGTAAGTAGTAATACATCTACAGGAGAACCCGTCAAAAGAAAAGCTGATGGTGATGGGAAGGAAGAAGACCCAAAGCTCAAGGTATCAAAGATTGCAGATGATACCGCCGATTGATTTCTTGGGATATCAGAGGCTGGGTTAAAGTTGTGCTTCAGTTTAAAGAGCAAGGTCATAACAATGACTACTGAATAGCCTGGCTTGAGGCCTTGTTATACAGATATTCAATGCGTTTAACATCGTTTGCTTGTTGCTCGTAAAGGGAAAAACAAGGGAACAAAGGGTCCTCCGTTGCCTTGCCTTTAACAAGAATATGCGATGCACTTCCTACCTGTTTCAGGTCGATCCTTGTTGAGAAGAGATGCGAGTTTGTTACTCAGATGTTGTTGGTAAATTTTTGGCTCCTGCGAAAGACGTCAGTTGCAGTACGCAGGCTGTGTGATACCTGTGCTGGATTTAATACATGCCAAGCTTCTGTCTTCACGTTATACCTTGGTGTGAATCTTCATGTTATATCTTGTCGTTTTATCTTAGAATTCAGTCTTCGCGTGAGGGAAATAAAAATTTTAGCTTCTTATGAATAAGGTTTCCATAGCCCTGTGGAAAAAATGTATTCACTTCTGGAATGTTTATAGACAAAACCTGAACAGCATGAACAAATCAGATCATAAACCTCCCTCAAGTTATTCAGTCGACTGGAAGTGGCGTATCACACAATGCGCGAATTTTAAATTTTTGGCTTGGGTAATGGGAGCTTTTGGGCGGCTGCTCATCGAGTGCCCTACTTCGGTTATAACAAACATAATATGTCACACAATGCCATTGCTGTACCAAAAGGTGATTTGGATAGATAAAAAGATTTTGTATAAGATTTTGGAGGAGCTGTCCACGAAGCGCTCCACCTAGAACATAATTTGATGAGCCCCTGCAAATCCGGTCAGTTGCCATACCGACAGGTGGTATTATGACACGTATCTGTACCATAACACAAGTTGAAATGGATGGATGGAAAGATTTTGTATAAGACTTTTGAATAAGAAATAAAAGTTTTTCAGTATCTTTGGTATTGTATATTAAATTGAGGGTGATGTAAATACGCGAAAAGGACACAAAGTAACCTTCCCTTAGGAGTGGGTAGTTGCTTTCAAAGTCCATAAACTTTAATCATATTTTATGCAGATGTTACTTTTTATAAACTAGAAATTAGAGAAGTAGGTGGCGATCTTCAGTTGTATTAGGAAAGTGCAAATGTTTATTTAACCAACGGTCGATTAAACGCGATTTTTGCTAAATATTAATATACACTCGTTGTCCTTTAGAAGCAGAACGTTGATGGGTTTTATGATACTAAAGTTAGCGACAAACTAAGCTGATAAAGGGCGAAAAGAATTTTGTTAAAAACAGTTTAGTTTTTGGTGGTACAAAGCTTTAAAAATACAGTAGAATCGGGGTGGTTCGTTGCCTTAGTGGCGACCGTATTAGAGATGTGCAGATGTAGGTGGACTGCCGAATTAGACGGATTCGATAAGTGACCTTTATCTAGGCTGTCCAAAGCTATCATAGCGTGTTTTTGGTGTCAAGGTTTTGAATTACAATTCTGACGGAAGAGAAAGTATATTTTTGGCACGTAATAATGCTTCGCCTATATTTTCAACATATTAGCCATTAAATTTGATTTTTCTACAATTTTTGGTAGAGTTTGACGACTGCCGATTTAGACAAATATTTCATATTAGAGGAGTAAAAAAATCATGCCAAATTGGCCGAAATCCCAAGTTAGTGCCAATCTAGATATGGAGAATATAGACACTTTTCTGTCACCTAAGGTGCCAAATTGGGCAAAGTGCTGAATTATCTGGGGTCTACTGTACGTCACAAGCGAAGGAATGTTTTATTTTGGACAGGGAAAACGTGGAGAAGTGTGGGGGTTACGGTAGAGTTAGGGACAAAACTAAAAATTGTAAAGTGTAAAGTTTTACCCTTTATTTTGATACCCGATCTATCAATTTTTGTGAAAGATTCTACATTCAAAATGTGGCTTAAGCTGGAACTTGTAGGTATACCACCCCGCAAATAACCTATGCTTTTAAAGAACAATGAGTGTAAATATAACTTAGTTTGCATCCCAGTTGCCCCAATCATCAGTTTGCTTATACCTTCGTATCTACCCCGGATTCATTTTGTTTTTATAAAAACTTATTGGCGTTTTGTTTTTCGTTTATTTC
>PUGI020000358.1:0-10524 GCA_008930755.2 Alatina alata | reverse complement strand
GAGCCATTTTACATTCCGCATCAGGTACCCATACCACGTTTTTCGGTTATATAATACTGTATGCGATTTTATATTGTTACTTTGATTAACCGCAATATGCAATGGTTGCAAACTAACATGTCGACGAATGGCAAATATAACAACCAGGATGGTGTCCTCAGTTCTAAACAATCCAATCCCCGATTCCGCTAATGTTGCACATCGGCCCGAATATTCCAACTCGCCAACGGTGTGAACACGCCAATATATTGAGAAACATTGATCCAGAGGAAACAATTCTAAAGGACAGTAGTATACTCCATCCATAGTATACCCGTAAGCCTGTATTTATCACATTAAAATGGATCTCTAGTGGGTCACTATCAAACATAAATCAACAATACGACACATTCCTAATAACACACAAAACAGCTAATACATGAGAGCACCTCTAGAGTCCAGCTCTTCGCGACGGTCTTAATTCCCACGCTCCTGATACAGATATATACTGACAATCTTTAATTTTAACAAACCAATAAATTAAACGACATAAAGCAACTGATACGGAAGACCGTACACCAAACGGATCCCGAATAATTAACCAGGAACTGGTCTCATTACGATTGTCAGTCGTGCACTATAATTAATTGCAATATCAAATATTCTCCCATGACCTTAAAGATACATCAGTATTGACAACATTGTCATCATGACGTGCGTTACGTCGAATTCGACAAAACAGTGTTCTACAACAAATGAACGCGAGTGAGGTAATAACCGCTCAGCCAAATCTTTCAATTTGCTATTTAGTTATTGCATATCGAATAATATTCGACCGTAGTGCACTACGACCGTACACTTCGCTATCATGTTCTCTTAAAGAACAGAAATAAACACTGTAGAGCCACAGGCAATATTGAATACGGCTTTTGCCTTGGTCTCTACAAGAACCAGTAGCGTACTATAGCTGTATTTTGTACAACCGGACTGGACTACTTGTACCTTAGAACATGAAACGGCAAATCACTCTTTGGAGTACTACTGTTCGAAAGATCACGTTATCATAGGAAAATTTGCCACACTCGACACAAATAAGTTGTCAACGAGATTAAGGGCCAAAATTGGTCGCACATTTTAACGGTAATTTTCGATTTTAAACCGCAACAACAATTGACTTCCAAAGTTTACCTATACCATTTCTTTAGGCTATCAATACCAAACCATGAAATAAACATTTCCACACTTTCACCTGTTGAACCCCAACTCATCCTTCCTGGGCTCAAATCTTGTGAGTTTCGAATTGCTATTGGCCATATTATTACGATTATGGGGAGCAAATTAAAAGTTGCTAGTCGTGCACTTCAATAGGTGATAAACTCAGCTTTCTTGGTATGAAACTCTATTCCAGTATCTTTTAATAGTTGGATTTTGCTTTTTCAGAAAGAACCGTGTGGTGATTGATTGGTCGATTATGTTCGCAAGGATGTACAGGTGACAAAAGGCTTGAATCTTTCTTGGAACATTTCTTCGTATGAAACTCGGAACTTGTAACTTCCAGTTGGAACCTTTTGTCACCTGTGCACCCTTGGAAACGTAACCGGCCAACAGATCATCCCAAAGTCCTTTCTCCAAATTCCAACCAATAGAAGACGAGCATCATACGTTACTTGTAACGGCGAAAATGGCATAAACACAAAAGATTGATCAATGATTGAGTGTGTGAAGTAACAATGTTGGAGGTGAAACTAAAACTCTGTTGGTAAGTGGTTAAAACACAACACTCGGTGACTTCATTACAGATATGCTATTTAAACCAAAAAGCTGTGCAAGCGCGGTGGCCCACCTGATTTAACATGAATCCCAGCAGCTTGGAATTCACCCCTCGGGGTTCAAATAGGCCCCGGCTGAAGAATACTGGTGTAGCCACTGGTTACCCATATCACGTAAATACCTCCACAATTAAATAGTTACGGAAATATCGCATCGCCTCCTTTTCAGGAAAGACCAAGCAACTCTTCCTTATTAAATCACTCCTTTCACTGCCCCTCAAAAGGGATAACATACATTCCAAATCAACTCGATAAAATAATTCCTACAATGGCACCTTCTTGAGTGCAGCTTTCACATACCTAATACAAAACCAAAATATTAAAAGATTTTAATATGTAAATTAAGACAAAATAGATGGTTATTCTTTAATCTCAAAATTAAATTCAACCTAGTAATGGATCAAAGCATGGATCGAAGCAGAAGTATTTTTGATTGTTTATCTACGTCTAAGAATTTATAGCTGACATTACCACTATCCTACCGTAAAAATCACAATTGTTTGGATTGATTTGCATGAAGTATTGTATGTGTATAAGTTAAATGTAGCTTCTCCAATGATGCCCTTTACAATGAATGCTAGTCTAACAATAAACTCTCATTTATGCTGTCTCTCAGTAATCACTCTCAGTACTATTAGATTAACTGACCTACAGGAGTTGTCCCCCAACGTGCCCTAAATGTAGAGTATTTCCCACCACCGAATTATATCCAATTCTCTTACTGATTACTATCCACGAATTCTCAGAATTGTCGAAGCACCACTTAGGACTTGCTATCTTGGAAAAACATGGCTTTTCTTTAATCAATTCCTTGCCTTCTCCGTATTAGACCAGTTTTCAGTGCATTCTGATAAATTGAAAATAGTTCACTAACCAAAGGCAGTAAAATCGTCACCTTTTCGTACCTGGTAAAAACGGTCACACAACACCAGAAACCACATGCCATGCTCTATTTCAACTAAAAGGGCATCAAAGGAGCTCCCCCCAAATACAATATAAATTAAAAACGAATTTAAAAAGAACTAGATAACAAATTTATGGGATTGACAAAGAATTAAAACAACCTACTGACCAAGATTCGTATTTCTAAGAGGCAAAGAACTTATTCTTTCAATTTTCAAGAGCAACGGGACTAGTCTACAACAACTTTAATTATGAACGTGGAACTGAGCAGGCAATGTACGATAAAAAGATAGAATAATGAAAGCTACACGACCCACTTCCTGACCAGTACTAAAATTCTTGACGATACTGAACGACTATGATACTTACAGTATTTGTTACAACTAACAAACGCTTTATCACGCTCATCATGTTTAAGGGGATGAAATTCAAATGAGGTTGATGACTTTTGAATAATCTGCTCATCTTAATGCCTTATATTACCGCCTAGACAAAATGCAGAGAAACAGTGCTGGCGTCACAAGTTTAACTGTCCAGTCACCGCATTTTTATTATTTGAATATTGATTAGTAAATAACTAAAGCGAAATAATTCAAGAATTAGACTGCTAGTGTGAGCCTAGCATAAACAGAAGGAGATAAACACATTAATCCCTTAAAAATTCCTACATATTCTAATTTGCATCCTGACGTTTGATCCAAACTAGAAGTATCAAGAAACTTCTCAACTTCGAAAGCACATACCTACGGAATGATAAGATTCTTCAATTTTTCCTAACTTGTTGACTATCCAAAAAGTGCGCCATTAAACCTTTGCAATATTGATTTTGAAAATAATGTGACATCACATTTTCCCGTACATGGGGTCAAAAACGGTACTCCTACTTTACCATGCTATCGTAGTTCCATTTCAAGCGGCTCTCGAATTCGGTAGACGAATGCATGTGAAAATAAACACAGCACTGGTCCTCGACTCTTTGATAAAACAAATAAAGATTTTTCTTCTTGAACGAACTGCTGTAATGGCGGGACAGTGGTTACATGGTCAAGGTGTTGAACTCAAGATGCCAAGTTATTGAGTGCATGAACCACGGTTTGCGAGCTCATGTTCTGACACTGCTAATATAGTGTTATGTCCGCGAGAAAAGCACTCGACTCCAATTTACCCTTAGCCTCTCGACGACTTACAAAAGGCCTTTGTCCGGTAAAATCATAAAACCCCAAAAACCTGAAAACTCTAAGAAACTACCCAGCGGTATGTTTAACACCGCGGGTTTCAATACACGGCATTCTTTACCCACGATACCTACTATTGCCTTTCCATTTGTCCCTTTCTAGTTGGTATCTGTTCGGGAAGATGTCACTCGGTGTAACCACTTTCTCTGTTTTACCCACGGTCACCAGTGATCATCAATAACCTACATGCGCAAACGCAAAAAGCAGGTTGAACCAACAAGATAGTAACAATGAGAATCCAAATGTCATTCAATCCCCACCTTGAAGCAGCCGGTGGCACTAATTAAGTGTTACATTACAATTTTCCCTGAAGCGTCTACTATTCAGACATCCTTAAATATTATTTAAATTATTTGACTGTATTATTAACCAGGAAACGGCCGTTTACCGGTCTACGTGCGTGTAAATTACTCTGTTCGGCAGTCACGCAACCTCCTATCAAGACCGAGCAACGAGTGGCAGAGTGATGACGTCACCAATGAATTTTTCAGAAAATCTGCTCTTGAATCCGACATCATAAGAACTTAGTCTGTAACTCAAATGACTATATTAATAGCTCAACGGCACTGCGAGGGAAGCAACTATTTAGAAAGATTCTGGTGAAAATGCTGCTGATGCTTTGCTGAGGAAAAATTAACTTTCGCATGGAACCTCAAGCACGTGCAGCACTGTCAATGGCAGAATTAAGTATCAACAAAAACTCGCGCACATCTGAGCTACTTTAGATAAATTTGAATAAATTTGAAATAATGCACTGTCGAAGACAATTCCATAAACTGGAAATCTCTTGGGAGAAGTATAACGTGTTCTGTTGTAGTAAGCATGTATAAACTGTTAAATAATTTATGTTGAACGATATCTTATCTTAAGATATGCTATTGTTATTACGACAATTGTGCTCCCCAAGAACAACCACTACAAAGTAATCTGTCGGCCCCTACTTACTGTGCCTGCTGCTGAAACTCTGAATAGCAAATTTTCTTGTCAGCTCCTTTCGGTATTTGAGGGCCTATAAGTCGGTCTTGGTACGCGAGCTTATTCTCTACGTAAGAATTAATTACTGATTAACCAATAAATCACACAGCCCAAGAGCGTTGGCTTTTGATTGCACATAAACTGCATGGAATGGTTTTGGACGTACGACTTCTTTATACGCATGCGTACATTGATGGTTAACATAAATTAAAGTTTATACGGATTTTGCTTGTACAGTACATAAACGCCACAAAACTGGCGCATGGACGTTATGACAGAAAATGTTATTTGTCGACGGAAAAATAAAAGTAATACCAACTATGCGCATGTTAGCTCTTGCATTTCACTGGAAGACAGAGTTAATGACGTTTACCTTCAAAAATTGGGACGTCATTCTTAACCACTCTATACCAAACCACAGAAATGCTGATTTTAATGTTATTGGATAATAAAAAAAATATTTGTCGACTCAGACGATACCATAAGTAGAAAGGTTTATCATGTTACAATAAGTTGTAAGCTTTTTCTCTGCTTCCTTTAAAGGGACCCTTCTCTCTTTTGTAAGCGTACGGGTGGGAGAAGAATTTCTCGAAATGCAATGGACAAAAAGGTAAAGGCTCAAGAAAGTAACGATGGCCTGCGTTACTGTGTCAAAAAATTATCAACATCATCAGAGACAACGCTGAATCTATCAGCCACTACAAATTGATCTACAGCTTGTCTTATCTCTGACGCACCCAAATTCTACCGAATAAATGCTATCGTTTTCTTACGAAAACGTACTACACGTTCTCGATTCTAGCGACCTCTAAGTACCGCTAAAAACGTTCAGTGCAGGCCCTCGCCCATATTTTCAAACCCGCAGGCGGTTACCAGGATACTGCTATATAAGTAAAGATATATAGCTATATGTATATCTATTTATATGTTAGCACTTCACACCCTTAAATAGTCCACTTAAATCTTATAATTTACATGGACGTTTATGACCTATATACATATACGAACTGGTAATACCTGTCACCTCTTAATGCTAATATTAATATCACTTACAAATATCTATAACTTCTCCTCTACTGTCGGAATGTGAATCAAGTCAGTACAAAATACGAAGTAGCTACTTCAACAAATAACGTCGAGCTACGAATACAAATGACACGTTTAGATGCTAACGAAAATGGCCCAACAATGGGCATTAATCCTAATTCAAAACATTAAACAACCCAGTATATCTGTAATGCCAAAATAAGGTAAACATAACACTATTAAATATTAAAAATCTGCTCATTAGCAAGCTGAGGTTTCCTACACCAAATGTTATGCAAATTATTGAGTCCTGAGTATTCACTGAGGACAGAACTATCAATGGAATAATAATTTCGTCATTTTCGACATCAAATGTAACGAAATTACACCTGTTTCCTGATTCCCCCCACGATAACAGCATGAAACTGAATGTACAAAGAAACTCAGTCTTAACATTCGAAAGTACACACCTTTACGTGGCATGGTACATTGGTCATGGGCGGACACCTGGAAGAGGGCAAATGGGGCGATTTTTCCTTTCTGTTTGTCATGAACAATGAACAGGACAAAGGGATTTCAATGAATTATTTCATGTCCCTACAATATAATTCGATGGTCAAGTTATCTACGAATGGGGCGATCTTCCACAAAGAATTTCCACTGCAGGTTAAATTTATATACATTTTTCAAAAAATGGTTCCGATGGTACCAATGTTATACATATCCAGATTTGTCACTATGTTCATGGGGGAAGCCTTAACCAACTGCCCGCCACTAATTGAAATATACAAGGTTGCTTCGTATTGTCAAAATCCATTGTCAGCTGCCTTGTTATACTTCTAATTTCGTTATCGGACAGCCAACAAATCCTTAATTGGACGGTCGAGTTTCGAGACCATATAAATGATAAATTTTTAAGCAAACTTGCCTTTATTTATCAGCTTACATTACAAATATTGAGTCAACCAATATTCGTGGGTTTCAACCCCAGAAATATACAAAGTGTCCCCAACTAATTGGAGGTTTAATTTTCTCAAGACGTAACAAATCCATTCTTGGATGACTTACTTTATTCTATTTTTGGTAACGCCCAAAAATATTACATTGAAACTTTCAACTACGGGATAACACACCCATTATCTTTCAAAATTTCAATGTCTTCCTTTGACACATCGCAGTGTAACTGATGGGTACATCAGCAATTGGCACTATCGCCCCTAATACTTTACCAAATACCTGCTCCTGTCTACCAGTAAATAATGTAAAATACGTGGCAGAAAAGAGCTGGAACACAACCGAAACAGTGGTATAACATTTTCTATTTGTAAAGTAATTAAGTTGTGTTTAATACCCGTTGTCACTAAACATTCTCAATGCACGCGTTAAACGCTACACCCCATGTGAATCAGCATTAATCTCATGGTCAGAAGAAAACTGAATGTGCTCCGGTACGTAACTACTTTAGGGCTGAAGGTTATTGCGCAAGGCTACCTATAAAGAGAAAACAAAAAATATCTTTGAAGAGATCAATTTAGTTTCCTTGCTATGGATTTACGCTATGGAACAAATACTTTGCAACTTGGCTCCCCTAATGTATCAGATTTTCATTTTTAAAAGTTAAATCGAGAAAAGTAATGAAGCTGGGAGGAAAAGTACGGAAAAAGTAAGGGACAAAATTCCCAAGTTTGGAAATAATTGACTAAAGGTGAGGGATCCTTATCACGGTTCACATTTTTCGCAATAATGGCCGTAGTTATATCAACCACTCAATTTTCAAAGTTCCGCCTATAATCTACCTTTTCCTACCTGAGATACTATGGTTAACATCGGGGTATAAACCCATGGTCTTATAGGGTTCAAAGGTCACTTTAAGTGGGCTTACATACCGGGGGTTATACCGTAGATGCTTCTTTACGGACCGCAAAATAAAGTAATGAAGAACTGATGGGCTTGATACAGATAAAACGTTTTCGCAGTATCAAATCAACAACTTAAGATTTTGAGGAGCTTTCCACATAAGATAGTCCTAGTTAAACGTTGTCCCTTATTGAGAGTGTGAGGAAAGTCTAACCCCTTCCCGGTAATGAAATATTAATAAGTCCTCGGCATTACAGTTGAAGGGGTTCTCCACGGAAGCACTTTACCTTTAGAATTTCGTTTAACTTTTGCACGCAAGGGCGTATACACGGGGTTTTAAGACAATTGTTATCTCCAGCGTTTCTTTTCTAATAATTACGATATTCCTACTCTCAACACCGTGGATATAAAATGTTCTCATTCTATGAATCCGGTTAGGCTAATCATCTTATGTTCAGTTTTATCTATGTTTTTTCAACAAAAGGATTGACTAAACCCACTTTTCATTCCATGTTCATGAGAAATTCGTAACATATATAATTGATTGTTGAGTAAGTCAAACATTTTGCAAATGTCGTTCATTCTGCGCCATATCGATAAAACTGTTGTTAAGTATTATAAAGTAGCCAAGAGCTTAACAAAAAGGAACGTCAGTAAGGCAACCAACATCTGACCTCCAGATCGGTGGAAATGAGTGTGGGGATGGATGGTGCCGCATCTATTTTTTGGTAAAACTATACACATCTACAATTTAGTAAACTCAACAATAATAAATCAACTGCGCATCTAGAAATTAAATTCAAAATGAAAGCGAATTCAGTGAAGGCATTCTGTTAATACTTGCTCTTTTTATCCAAGAGGAAGGAAAGTTAATATCGCGTTATCCGAGGCGAACTATGTTAGCGGTCGGTCCGGAAATAATTCTTGTAGTCTTGAATTCATAATCTTGATAGAAAAGTCTTGCATTGCTGGAAGCACGAACACTTTCTACGGTTGAGAAGGGAGAAAACAGTAGTAGAAAGGGCAAAACATGTATAACGTTGCGCAAACTTCAAACTAGAACCAAAATATATTCAAAATGGAATCGACGCAGAACATCTGCTATTTCCAAATATTACGTAGGTATGGTAGTAATAAAAATTAGCCATCGAAAGTTCCTCGTAAACCCATTTTTGTCCCCTTTACTACGTTACAAGACCTTCGAAATCTGTGGATACAGTTGCGGTGTTGCACTGTGTCTGTCCACCAACTAGAACAATACGCAATAAACAATCAAAAGGGGTCGTTCAACAATCACAGTACGTTACACCTTGCGGGAGGGGGGGGGGTTAAAAGGACTTTCCTCAGGACGCGTGACGGTAAAGGGAGAGGAGGAGAGGGGTCATGACCGTAAATCGTGACGTAACACAAAAAATAGAAAGAGAGGTCATTTAAAACTCCCAATAAAATCCGTATCAAAACCAAATTCTTTATAATGCAGTCTCTTCTGAAAAGTCTTCGACTTCCCTTTCTCGTCACGTTCCTTTTACTTGCGCACGTCAACGCCATTTTGCAGCTGAAGACTTGGAGAGATGTTATGTTTCACGTAATGATGGATATATTTTAAATGGGCACCAACATTACTTAGCGGACGATTTAAGTGCGATTCCGAATGATTTTTTACACCCTGACACTGATTAATAACGATTCACCAAAGGTTTTAGAGACGGATTGTTGGTGTCATCATGACAAAACGGAAAGATTGTCATCTAAAAATGTGATAGAACGTTGCGAGGCGGGTGGGGGTAAAAACGGCCAATTTTACCGCTACGTAACTATTGAATGGTTTTAAATCCCTCTTTTTAATTCATCCTTGAAGGTGAAGCACCAGGATGCTTTTTAGTACGTTTCTTTTTATTTACGCGGCTCACCACACCTGCATGTGGTCCAGTTTTCGCTGTTGTTATGACTTGAAATGGGTTTGTACATTATAAGCATTGATGGTTATTTTATTCAGTTAAATGCACTTTGTAATGTGCCTTGGTCAGGTATGATCAGAGTGTTTCTTTCATTTCATTTCCAAAGGGAGGCAACAATTTGTAACCTAAATATTCTTGTTAGGATTTTAAAGTGAAAAACAGCTGCATTGTTATTTCAGGTTTCTCTTTATTTAGTTAACTTTTAAATGCGCTTTTTGATGTTTCTATGTCAGATGTGTTTGCTTTATTTCTAAAGGAAAACAGTTTAATTACTTTTGATTTACACTTGTTATGCCTGAGTTAAATCGTAAGAAGATTTTGAATTGCATTTTTGTGCATTTTTAAAGAGGCAATATTACACAAAAGTTAAATGAGAAAATGTTGAATAAACATCATTAGGTTTTCGTTATATTTATTTATTTATTTTGATCTAAAAATTATCATCACTTCCTGCTTACTGGCCGCCGAAAATATATGGCTCGGATTAAGGTCTCGGATTTTAAATCTCGCCCAACTGAACTTGTAAATTGAATAGCCCTAACGTACACAATGGGCGCTACCAACCCACTTACATGTCTTCTTTATCAAAGTTAGTTCTAGAAATGCAAGCGCGTAACAGGCGGGGTTCGGACAGTGCAGATCCTATGGGCCCCAGCCAAATTGTGACATCATGGGGCCCCCGACAGTAAAACGTAAAGAGTAAAACCTTCCTAAAATGGGTTCAAAATAGGGGTTTCAGGGCTACGAAATAGACAAAATTGC
>PUGI020000356.1:0-10533 GCA_008930755.2 Alatina alata | reverse complement strand
CGTGTCCAAGACACATCATGCCCTAACCCCAATCCTTGCAGACATACATGATCAAAAAATGACTAGTTCAGGGATGGCAACAGCAAAATCAATTTTCAGCTGAAATATTTTTTAACTGTCTAAAGGGGGGTCCAGGGGGCGGCGACCCCTTGAAGTTGAGAGATTTTTCGTGATTCACTGCCATATTAGAGTCATATATTTGATAAAGCAGCCGTTAAAAACTTCACAATTCCGCTGAAAACTATATCAAAAGTACTGCGTTCGACTCGAACACGCCGCCATGAAATGGTATAGTGAAACGGTACAATTATTCTCATTGGTCAAACTGCACAAGCTGAGCCAATCGGTGATTCGTTAACAAACGCGACACGCGCTTCCTGTTATTTCCTTTATCCGTGTGAAACACGTCACGATAATGTTGATTTGACACGATTTTCGATTCCATCAATCAAAAATGTGTACCTAAGCTAACCTCCTCCACCCTAAAATTTTCTCAACGGATTTAGACGATTCACATAAATGATCTTTTTGAAATAACATCGGCGGAAATCCGCAGATCGGCGGGAAATCGCCATCCCTATTAGTTGCACACCCTTATATGCAAAATTAAACAAAGTTGTGTCCATTCCACAGTGTTAACGAATATTATACTAGCAAAGGAAAGAGAAAAAAGAAATAATAAATGAAAACACAAATAAGAACACAAGCAAAAGCTGCAAGGACAAATAAATGTCTCTTTCATTAAGAATTGGAAATTAACCTTGAACAGTTTTCCATTAACAACGGAGATCCGCGTGGGCTGACAAACACAAACAAACTTACAAGCTGTAATCAGAAATCAACCCCCTGAGTTGGGAACCTTGGCCTTATGATAATGTCAGACTACCGGGTTTTTCTTCTGACTTGCGACTTTACTAATCTTAAGTTATGAGTTTTAGAGTGGGCAGATTTTTTTATATAATTATCCATAATTACCACTGTGATTGTAATTTTCAAGGTGGCAATGTACGCATCCGACGGAAATCACGGTAATTTGTGCATTTTCAATGTCAAGTGAAACAATCGTACCCATACGCCTGAAAATTTATACTGTGGGAAAACATATATTTACTAAAAGAAGTAGCTAACGTATATACAGCCAACCATATACAGTATACCGAAGCTCGATACACCTTGGTCTATACGAAGTCCAGAGCTTCATATCCAACCATACACCCACGAACCATATTGTTAACATAGAATACTCTCAAAAGACGTCACAAATGATCTACAATGGTCATGGAACAGGCATGGACGTAAGGAGACGAAAACTATATTAATAAAATAAACAATATGCTTCTACATTCGCTCTTTAATGGACTATAAACCCAACCCCTTCCCCAGCATGAGGTTTCTTAGATGTCATACATGATCTTTAATGAACGTATTATACGTATGCATATGAAAACATGAAAACTACATTACAGAATTAATATTCTGCTTCCTGGACGCTCATTGCTTGAGTGGTCTAAGAAGCGCGTTGGTCGAGTGGCGCGTGCTTCTAGTACCGTCAACCCAGTTTGATCCCAGTCAGTTAAATGACTTCTCCTCACCTTGGTCACCGGGCCCACACAGCCCGTGTGAGAGAAACTGCGGAAACAGGAACCTTAGAAGCCCGTCGGATGGATTGGACCAGTATTCGGAAATCCAAAACTTGTCTAATTGAGCGGCACCGAACATGCCTGAAAAATACATGACGGGTGCGAGTGTCTATGGTCTTCTGGGACACCTTCATTATCATGCACTTAGTTGGTCGTCCAGCTGAGCCAACTATTTCATATTCATACGACGTCTTCGACGGGAGAGTCCACCATTATTTCCCCTACTTTATGCATTCTTCAAACGGTTGCAGACTACCTCATCTGCATCCGGTGTCCTTATCAAATATCCCGAAGGAACGTCACTTAAAATGGCATGCACATGCACGAGGAGATGAAAAACTTAAAAAACGTTTCCTGAAAAACTACATTATCTTTCCTAAACTTTGAGCTCTTCAATCGATTGCAAACTATTGCATCTGCATCTGATGTTTTCATCAATTGTCCATGAAAATGGTATGCGTATACGTGAGAAGTGGAAACTACATTATTGAATGGGCATTCTATTCCTAATTATGTGTCTCTTCAATCGATTGCGGGCTGCGTCATCTACATCTGGGATTCTCACCAAATCTCACCTGTGGTATTCTATGAACATGGCATAAACATGCGCTTGATATGAAAACTTCTTTATAAAACGTACATTTACGTTTAACCATTTGCATTTGCAATTAATACTAAAAACAAACATCCTTAACAAGTAATCTTTTTTACCCAAGCTCGTCGTCCTCGCAGGTAAAAAAGGAGATGTAGGCCTAATGTGTTTGTTGTTCAGTTAGATACCTCGACTGCAGTCCATGTAACTGTATAGACCTAAAAATGTCTTCTGTACGGATGATACGTTGTCCACAGGAGGTTCCTTACTGAGGTTCTTCCAAAATATACGTCAAAGAAATACTCAATTTCAAAACAAAAATATAATTTCCCTACGATAAACTACTCAACGCCGTGTACATACCGTAAGGCCCAAACGGTTCTAGGTTTAAAGCAGGAAGGTTCCAGCACTGAATGGTCGCATCCGTGCTACCACTGAAGCAGACATTTCCCGCCGAATTCATAACCACTGACAGGACAGGACCACTGCAAATTTAAACGCAAGCAATTAGATTGATAGCTGTACAGCATTTCAAGTGCGTATGGGGTATTTGTTAACAAAGATTATTAAGTTCATTAACGTTCGATAAAACCCTTATCCGTAAGTAAACCGATCCTAGCTCTGCCAACTCCTTAACTGGGTTTTCTTGAACGGGGAGGATATTGAATACGCTTAGAGAACGAGTGGCGTATTACTGCAGTCGCGCTTTGGAATGCAGGCCCAGAAAGCTCAGTTCATAGAGCATTGGCATGGTAACCCAGGGGTCCCAAATTCATATTCCCGTCCGAGCAGTTTCCCTACCTATTTCTCTTCAATACTTCCAAATACTCTCTCAATTACAAACAGGTATTCTGATGGACGAAGTTACCATGACGTGAGTCAGCTAGTTTGTTCAGCAACGTTTCGAGAGGTACTTCTCCCATCGTTCACGCTACTTGATCTGCGGGATTGATGTTGCTATATAGCAATGTTGCGCCGATGTCCTAGGTGACAGGTTAAGGGTGTTCCTTTACTGTGGCGCCATTGCTACTTTGTGTTTCTTGTGTTTGTTCTTGTAGTGCTGGAAGCCATATGTCTGGAATTCTAAATGATATGCTGTTTACATGTGAGTTGTTGTGCAAAGAATGACTGGTTTCTTTCATTTTCCTGGTCGCTGGGTTATTTTCTTAGTTTAAAATGGCCTTTACAAATAGGTACTTTTAATTGACACTGCTAATATACAAAGCTGTGTCCGGCTAGCATGTACTACTGACATAAGCCGCATAAGTACTGGAGATATGTACTGCAGATATGTCTTGTAGATGTGTACTGCTACCATTGCTACTACATACTACTACGATGTATTGCTAGCACCGATTTCTATTACTTAATTCTACTATGTAATGCAAGTACCTTTTGCTACTAAGTAATTGATTACGTATTGCTACTGTACATTACGTATAGACATGTAAAAGACACTACGTACTACTACTGCAAATTGCTGACTTTTCCTACTACATGCTGATAATACGTGATGTCAATGCATGTTCCTACTGCTGTCTGTTGCTATCACTCCGTGGTGTTACGGCATTGTGTTACTATCTTTTGCTAATACGTATTGCTAATACATATTATTACTATGTATTGCCACCACAGTGATATGGAATAACACTACTTTCTGCTATTATGTATTGGTACTACATATTCCCTCTTTTTTCATACCACGAATTCCTTTCCTCAATCTCGAAAGGATTGCAATCCCGAGTTCCCGGTACACCGATTAGTTCGGTTTGTGCTATCGAGGAGCGGGTGGTCAACGTGGCTTTTAAAATTGGTTTGCACACACAGGATACAAGAAGGCATGACCTTTCAAACCTATACCGTGATTTTAAGCATTTCCTTTGAGAATTTCAATATGAATATCAATTGGTGACTCCCTCATCTAAATTGTCGCGACCCCCAGATTGAACCCCTCTCATCTGTACTACAAACTCCTGGTTAAGTATTGCTACTACTTTCTGCTCCGACACGTTTTGATTATGTTTAGCTACTACATGCGTAAACGTATAACATATATGAATTGATGATATGCACATGTTCTGTTAACATTAAGGAGTTACGTTTGAAATATATGGACAGGTCTCAAAACGTAGGCGTACAGGCGTACGATTGTAACTAAGAAGATGAAGCCATCGTAAGTGAAAATCACAGTAGTAAGCACGACGTCGTTCGTTAAAACTGCCTAGGAAAGAACACATCAGTACAATCAAACGATAGAAACTTATGAAATACATACCTTGCTTGGTAAAAAATCGTTAAAAAAGCAAGAAGCACTTGTCAAAACGTAAAAATCTTGTTTGACAGAAATCCGGGAGAAAACATTTTCCAGCCGCAGTTATTACCGATAAAGACAGGTTCATTAACATTTTTGCTTTTAAAGGAATTGTGATTAATTTCAAGATTTAAGTCTTTTTGAGATTCCAAATTTTCGTACTGAATGATTGTCCTCACGTACACAGTATTTTGAGCCCACGTACGATATAGTGCCTCGTCCAAAAAAAAATATTTTGAGCCCGTATGGGCACGGTCAAGGAGTCTAACGGAATATGTTACACTTACTTGTGGCCTCTAAATGTATACACTGGTTCTATATCCGAGATGCTGCCCCTAAAAGAAGGTAGACATTTCATTCGCAACGCGATTGCAGTAACAATGCTAATGACATTAAAAATACATGGGGAAATACGACAGAAGAAGTGGTACTCAGACATGCATCTGTGAAGCGATTTCTTTGCAAACGAGGTTTGCAATCCATGGTGTTTACTCTAATAGCGTAAAAACGTAAATATTTAGCTGCCAAGTCTTCAAGTAGATACATCGAATGTTTTTCTTGCTTACCGAAGTTTTAACTTCAATTGTCCTACATTCGGTCAAAGGAAGGTCTGAACATGTCGGTGAAAGAACGCAAGGGGACACAAAGAAAAGCGCATAGTTACGCTACGACCTGTAATAATGAGAAAGAAACCCTCATCTGACTTTCAATCGAGTTCAACCAGGTATTTGTGTTTCGTTTAATTTGAGTCAATCTCGCATTGAAACGAAAGTTAGCGATCCCCTGTTGTTTGAGAAGAGCAAAAACAACTTGACAAAATATTAAAGGATATCGACGTAAATGACATTTCCTTTTTCATATTTTTCCCTAATAAACAAAACCGCTGTTGAATATATCAGCTGATAGTTCCTTACCACTGATGCAGACTACGGTTCGGTTTCATCTGAAGCCAAAGGATCAAAGCAGCACAAACTCATGGGTGTTACCAGGAAGGAAGTTTGGTCAGGCAATTCTTGTAGTTGACCTTGCTTATTAGTGTCATAAGCATCTGTATAACATTTCTCAGCTTGTAAATATGCGAAACAAAACAGTGTTCTTAGACCTGTCTGAGACATTACATCACCTGTGAAGTTATAAATACGCCGGATACATGCTGAGATCTCGTAAACTCAGTGTGTTCTCTAGAATAAACTAAGAACAGTTTGGCACAACACCAACTTTCTACTGTTCAACAATCTGAACTGCTATCTACCAAACCATACATAAACTGTTAACTACCGGAGGACTTTTGCTCGGTAAACAAATGCTCAAAATGTACAAAAGATTTCACGACAACTTCAAGATCTACTCAAGCTGAGCCTCCAAATGGCTCTCGTACATTTACAATGAAACGGGGCGAATTACACAACGGGTAGAAGGTGATCAACGTAACTGAAGAAGAACAGCCATCGCCCTTACGACCACACTTTCCTATCATCGGATTCAAATTTAATGCAAATATGTATATACAAAATTTAGTTCTCTGGATGACGAAACGCAGTGATGCTTTGATGCTTGATTGGGGTATCTTAGTTTTTTGCCAGACGCAAGCAAATGACCTCACAGAGCTATAAACTAAGAAAAGAGTGGTTTCCGACAAACTATGTTCTGCATGCGGCTCGCATATGGATTGTGTCATTCAATTTCCAATTGTAAAAAAACCAAAACAAGAAAAAGGAAAAAAGAAAAAAGATGGGATGAAAGAAAAGGACAAGGAATAAATGGAGAGAAGAAACAAGACAGAAAGAAGTTAAAAACAAATAGGAGGAAGAGGCAAAGAAAGAAAGATCGAAAGGAAGAACAATTGGAAGAAATAAAGAAAAGAAAGATGGATAAATAGACGAAGGAAAGAAAGAAAACAAAAACGAAAGTAAGTAAACAAGCAAGCACGCAATCAGGCAGGAAGAGAAAAATAAAGACGGAAAGGAAACGACTGGAGTAACAAGAAAAGAAAGGAAAGACAAAGGGCAGAAAAACCAAGAAGGAAAGAAGAATGGACAGAAGAGAGAAAGAAAGGAAGGTCGAAAGGAGAAAAAAGAACAAAGGAAGAAAAAAAGGAAAAACGAACGAACGAATGAATGGAAGAAATAAAAAAGAAAACAAGAATGAAGAGAATAAAAAAAGTAAGAATGAAAGAAATAAAACAAGTGAGCACGAAAGAAAGGAGGATAGGCTGAAAGAAAGGAACAAATGAATGAACCTGTATTATTCTCAAACCTACTTGTGACTTAGGCAACTTACTTCTTTAATTGTGTGTTCCTTTGTAATGACCACAACTTCACGGTGCTATCTTCTCCTGCTGTAACCAATGCTGAATCGAATGGATGGAATGCCAGAGATCGCACTCCGTCAAAGTGGCTACGACGAGGCAAAGAGTAAATCTTGTAAATAAACGTGAAGTTGCGGAATGTTATGGGCAGACGCTATATAATCTCCTACATTCGCTTAACACCTTTCCTATGATTCATACTTACCTTTGAGTACATGTTTCACAAGAATTGAAGCAACTCAAAATTGTTGGCAATCCCCCTTTTGTAAATTTCATATATTAAACTCTGTTTACAAACACTGCATGGTGGGTTAGTTAAAGTTTCGATCTAAAACGCAATACATATGTGTACAACGCTGATCATTTGGGATAGGGGAAGCTGCGCGATATTACAACGATTGCATGGCAAATAGTTTTTGAAAGCATTGTAATAAGCTGTTGTAAGTTTTGTACCAAGAAATAAATATTCCGTGCCGTATCCCCAAACGTCTTAAGAACAGGAATGGGAGGAATATCTCAAGAATAAACCGGTTACAGAATCGTTTTTTAAAAGAAGAAAATTGATCAAGACCACCACTACGGTCTGTCAACACAAGTCCATGGAGAAGATCCACCGATTGTGGTCTTGAGATAAGATGCAGAAAAAGATGCAGAACAATCACAGCGATGTCTACAATCTCAACTACTTACAAATAGTAATGCTGACAACCTCACTCTAGCGACTGATAAATATAAACTTCTCTACAAATATCATGTTTTGGATGTACCACTTAACATTGCACAAAGATTACTGAGTAATCTTCACAAAACTAAATGATGAAATATTATATTGCACCCTCGTGGGAAATGTGGCTGTCGTGACCAAGTTGCAATGCTGACCAATAACTTATGTTGTAAAATGCTACTCAGGGTACTGTGCCCTGACGACATTTATAATTTTCTCGTTTTTCCCACTACCGTTACCTAGCAACTTCTTTACGACTTGGGCAAAACTTTTAAATTGTATTACTTGGTCTTAATCTCCTAGTGGGGAAATACATGGGGCGAACCGGCTGCGAGAAAAATTATTCCAGTAAATAGTTAATACTATCCCACCAGCTCTCAACTAGCGGATCAAACAAATCACTGAGAACATTCTAAAATGACGTATAAAGCATCTTTACAAATACAAAAACATAGGGTAAAGTATTACTAAGCGAGGAAACGTCAGTTCACATTTTCCTGTCAAGTAGATAGATATTGACTATTCTCAGTAACAAGTACACTATGGTTAAATTCTGGCGTCTTACCTTCGCAAAGTGAATTTTGGCGTCCACGTTCTACGGACTTCATCTTTCGACGATACCTACAAACAAAATTGAGATGGATGATGAAGCTGAAACTATAGTAATTGTAACATCATGAAAACCTATAAACTTCGTGAATACCTTCAATGGTATATAGCCACAACACCGCCACTGAACTTGCTCCGATCAAACAAGCGAAAAGGTAAAAAACACAACAAAAATGTAAATTTCAATATTAGAAGACCCATGAGACAGAAAACAATGACGAATACAAAGAGGAAAGGATTGAAGAAAGAAAAGAATGAAGAAAGAAAGCAGGCTGAACGGAAGTAAGAAAAGCAGACTGAACGGAAGTAAGAAAAGCAAACAAGGAAAAACGAAAGTAAGACAAAGAAAGGAAGGACGAAAGAAAGAGAAAGAAAACATTAAAGAAAGAATTGAAGAAAAAGTCAATAAAAGAACGAAAGAAGGAATAAAATAAGACGAACGAACACGTACGTCTAGTGCTCAGCATTTAAAACGAGGCCTTATACTACTCCATCTACATTGCTGTAGTCGTTCCCAACAGTTTTTTGGTATCTTCTCTATCACGAAATTATGACATATCGTCTATACATCCATACGCACTAGGAGTTCCACACTCGACTCATAATTCATCATCAACATTAAGTATAAACGTATCACATAATCTATCCTTTGCACAAGCCAAACGTTCTTGCAGTGACAAATGTGTTGATATCGCGTACCCTAGATTCAATGGATTACATGCTCTGCCAAGGTCCGAAATACACAGTCACTTTTTGGTCAGGCATTTTTTTATCGCTCCACCTATTTAACATATATATATATCTGGAATTTACTGTAGAGAAAAACTGGACGTGCTTTGATCAACATTTTGGTCCCCTAATTTCTCAAAATTGGCTGGATCTTTTCAAGATATTTTGACAATTGCTCCACACGATCCCTCTGCGTGATTCAAAAGCATTGATTCAGATTCCACAGTGTACAGTTCTGTGCTAACAAACTTTTGATATATTCAATGTAGCACCAGTTTGAAAATAGAGCTTATTTTAAAGACCGTCAAAACCTACAATCTGCAGCAAATACGGACAAACAAAAAACTTTGTCCGTGAACGTTGCTTTGGTTTGTTAACTCATTGAAAATGGTGAAAAAAGCTGAGCTTGCTGTGCCTATACATTTTATGGTGCAAAACAACTTTATTTATATCCCTTGGATCTTTTAACACTTCCATTTGAAAGAATACAATTCCCTTGCCATCTATAAAAATTTCATTTATCTTTTCATAAATAAAGGTTTTACATAATCAATAATGTGTCCAAAATTTGTGCGTGGCGCCTTTAGGAGTGGTGTCAGTTATGATAATTGCGGTTAATAAACTAATCGCAGTAAGTGAAAGAAAATAAACACGGTACGCAACAGGGTGGCATTTTTCGTTGCCAAATCAGAGTAAATTTGGCAACGAAAATATTGTTTGGTAATCACCAAAATACTTCGACATTTAGTATAAAAATAGGCGATGAAGTGAGAATTTGGAATCGAAGGATGCAAGCACCTTGCTTGAATGATGTCTTTTTTACCGTTTACTTGAATGAACTATTCCATGCAGTTTAATCAGAACAATAATGGAGGTTAAGCTTCGTATCTTTAGAGAATTCTCTTGTGTTAAAAATTACCTTTTTATATGCTTACAACAATGTGATATATATGCATACACTAACAAAAATTCTAAATCCTATTAAGTTTAGCACTGAACAATTTTACTTGGGATTGCTTTTTTATCGCCTGGACAGTATGGAAAGCATTTGTGTTGGTAACCGTGGTACTCAAACTATTCAACTAATAGGTCACTTCAGAACTTTACTTACATCAACGGAAAGTGGTCCAGCCTCATTTGATACCGTTAACCCGGCCAAATCTCCAAGGCCGATTGCCACCTCCATTGTTTCCGACCCCGGTGACGTCGATCTTTGTTTAAGTTGCCCAGGTCTGACTGGCACAGCTCCGAAATGACTGCTCGGCAGTGCAACGTCACCTGCAGATTGGAAGAGCAACTGGTAATAATCTGATTCGTTTTGAAATACCTAGGGATCGAGGCGAATCTTTTCAAACTGATAGGGGGGGCAAGAAAATCTGGGGGGTGGGGGGGAGATGTGTATTATTGTGACGGACAATGTTATTTTTTGTGTTTTCCTTTCTTGCTTCATAACAAAAAAATTATAGCGAACATCTTGGGGGCCAGGGCCCCTGCGCCCCTGTCGCCGCGATCCCTGATACCGTATTTCCTCAAAAGAGAGTTCACCCTTTAAAGAGTGCCCTCGTTTAAAAGAAATCATATTAACATTCCCCAACACGACGCACGTTGCTGCGTTTCTGC
>PUGI020000355.1:0-10540 GCA_008930755.2 Alatina alata | reverse complement strand
AAGACACAGAACAGTTCATCCTCTCCTGTCATGCGTGTCAAGTAAATAGTACCCAAAACCCACCAGCACCAATCCAATCAACTGTGCTTCAAGCCAACCCATGGACACATTTAGCAATTGACGTTTGTGGACCGTTCCCCACAGGCGAATCAGTTGTTATGCTCACAGACTATTACTCTTGTTGGCCCTGTGTTACCATCTTAAAGACTGTCAACTCTGCTAACATTCTCCGCTGGCTCGATATTGTCTTTGAAACACATGGATTTCATTAGAAATTAAATCCGACTGTGCTGCATATTTTACTTCCGAAGAATTTCAAAGCCAACTCACTCACTGGGGTATCACTTTGAAAACTGTCACTCCTTATTGGCCAAGAGCTAACGGCCAGGTTGATCGCTTCAACCAAGTTCTTCTCAAACACGTAAAAACTCACATAGCAGAAGGAATAGACTGGAAAGCTAGTCTCCCCAGCCTTCTACGTCTATACAGATCTACTCCACACCGGATGACTAAGTATTCTCCAGCGTTCCTCTCCTTCAACCGTGAAATCCAAACCAAGCTTCCTACACTTCCAACTGCATCATCAACCCAGTAAACCTGCAACACAATGATGCAACTTCAAAACTTCAAGGTAAAGCTTATGCTGATCAACGCACCAAGGTCAAACCTCATAAGTTCAACATTGGTGACTCCCTCCTTGTCATCAGGAAAAGACAAAATAAATTCACCACCCGTTTTGACCCCCACCCCATCACCATCACAAACATCCAAGGCTCAAAGATCACCATGAAATCTCACACTGGCAAAATCCTCACTAGAAACAGTAGCCATGTCAAGCTATATCACCAACCACATACAGCAACCATTCTTCCACAAAGGGAAAGAGGAGAAGAAGAAGACGGTATCTCAATTGGAACCCCAGAAACAGATACCCACATTCCAGGTGTAGCAGACGAGCACGAACCAGAACCGGAACTAAGACGATCAGCACGAATCAGAAGGTCACCAACCTATTTGAATGATTTCGTCAGACAATGATCCTGAAAGGACAAAAAAAATCATTTGATTTCATAAAAATTTACGTAAGGACATTATATAAGTAATAAAACTTAACTGAAAGAAAGGGAGGAATGTTGTATATGCCAACTGAAGGAATCCCCTCTTCTTCATTGACATAATTTATTATAATTTTCTAGATTACATTTTACTGCAATTAGAGTGATCGAGAGAGAAGTTTTTGTAATTATAGCGAGCGAAAGGTGATTTGAATATACATTCTGAAATCGTACCACCTCGTGTATTATATCGTATCAAGAGCGCGATATAACACAAGCATAGAGGTAAGAGCCCTTAAGCAAGTCAATATTCAAAGAAGGTTATCCCCTTATTGCGATTTAGGAGACCATAAAACAGTAGAGTGCATGGAAGTGAAGAGTGTGAGTGAAAGTAGAAAGATTCTGAAAAAAAGGAGAAATTTGGTTTAATTGTGTAGGGCCTGGTCACTGGGCTTCAGAATGTAAGAGTAAGGCTAGGTGTCAGACCTGTTACTCTAGACACCACACCCAAACCTGCACGACCCAAAACTTTGTTGGCGGCAGTAGAATTAGTATGTATTAAATGTATGCAGATACTTGTTCTGGCAGTAAGTACATGCCATTTGCACTGGCGAATCTTATAGATAAGAAACCACATAAGCCAGAGTACAAACATATCGACATGATGATATGTTCTAACACCAAAAGGACAAATTTGTTTGAAGGGGAGGTCAGGAACGTAGGAAATTTTAGCCTCATTGTAAACGCCAATATGGTTGAAAGAAACGTCTTGAAAGCAGTACCAAACGCACAGTAGGATGAAATTTAGCTACCTGTCTGGAGTTGTCATGTCTGACAAGGATGACAAAACTGAGCTCCCTAGAAAATATTCAAAGATCATGACAAGTAGTAAACCTAAGGTGGGGCAGCCTGGACAACCAGGTGCAGAACTGACAAGGTTTGGTTTGAGTATTATATCACCTGGTAGCGAAGTTAACTTTGGAAAGATTATTTTCCCAGACATCATTAGACCCTTATGAACAGCTGTGTTGTTTAAATGTTATTGGTTCAGAATTTCATCAAGTAGGCAGTCAAGCTCTTGTATACGGCTAGTTTAAGGAGCAAATGAAACAAAGTCCAGAGGGGTGGTATGAGATAGGGTAACATTGGAAAGCTGGTACTCCACATATGCCTAATGCCTGAAGTAGAACTACCATGAGGCTAAAGGCTCTGATGAAGTTGTTCAAGTGGGACCCTTGTCTACTTGACTAGTATGATGCCATCATTGAATATTAACTAGATCAGGGTATTGTGGAAAACGTCACAGAACAAATGGTGGGCAGAGAATTTTACTTGCCACGTAAGCCAGTGGTTAACGAACCTGGTGACAGCACAAATGTTAGAATAGTGCATAATTTTTCAGCCAGGGTTTATGCTTATGCACCATCATTGGACGATTGTCTGGAAACGGGACTACTCTTGCAGATTCTTACATCGGAAATCTACGTAAGGAGTAGGTGCAGGCTGTGAATCTAAGCGGTGACATCAGGAAAGTTTAGTCGCAGGTTAAAATGAGTATAAAGAATAGGGACTTACTCAGAATTCATTGGGTCTAAGGGAACGAACCAAATGTAATCTAAACACTAAGATTCACAAGGGCTTTATTTGGACTAAATCTTTCCCCTTTTCTATTCGGGGGCACTTTATAGCAGCACCTCCCAATTTATAAAAAGAACTCCCCAAGAGGTTAAGGAAATAAAGAAGGATTTCTGGTAGTAAATGATATAATTCTGGGGGATAACACGGAGAACAATGTATATCATCTGATGAAAGTAGGAAAAAAACTTTGGACTTGCACACATTCTGTTGCATCCAAATATGCCTATACTAGACGTAGCTGAAACAATTTCCGGTGATCAGCTTAGCTATGCTAAACAGCAGCTAGGAGTAGACCCGAAAGAGAGAAAATTTCTTGAGATTTATTGGAAAAGGCAAGCGACAAATAAGGTGAGGGCTAGTAGAAGACATAATGACCAAACTCTAGAAATTAGAGTAGATGGGAGCGTCTTGCACCAAATGACTAGATTCAAGTACTTAGGATCCTTTGTTGCTGATGACATGCAGAGCAATACAGAAATTATGACGAGAATTGAAATAGCATCATCGAACCTTGCTAGGCTTGAAAAGATATGAAAAAATAAAACAATCAAATTAACCAACAAAGTCAGACTCAAAAAATCTCCAATTGACTCCAATTACTTTACGGCTGTGAGGGCAGGACGATTAAAAAATGTAGGAAAATAAAGTTGCTCCATTCGAGACAAAGTCACTGAGGCAAATGCTAAATATTTCGTAGAAAAGAAAGAAAACAAACAAGTTTGTCTGGGAAAAGGTAAAGAAAGCCATGTAGAAAGAGACAGAAACAGAAAAACTATAATGAAAAAAAGGCAAAAATTCTATGGGCTTTGTTCCGGCAGGTAAAACCACAAAAGCATTAATACAAGGAATGGTCGAAGGTGTCAGCAGAGAGAAAGGCCTGAAAGAATCTGGTTTGACGATATCCAGCATTGGAGTGCTCTCGGAGTGAAGACAACGTCAGAAAAAGCAGGATCACGTATAGAATGCAACAAACATGTCAAGTCATACATGCGCCAATAATCTACTAAAGGCTATGGTTGATGATGATGATGGTAATGATGATAATGATGATGGTTGTGGTGATGGTGATAATGATTATGATGATGGTTATCAGCAATCTAAGAGGAAGTGATACAAAGAAGGAGGTACTGATAGGCGTAGCATCTGTTTACGATGCATTAGGCGTCGCCTTACCAGTAACCTTGCATGGAAATTTGGTTTTCATGAGTATCTGCAAGGAAAATTTAACTCGGAATACTAAATTACCAGCACACTTGTCTGGACAATAGACTTAAGTTAGCAAACCAGATAAGGTGTGTGTACCACGATCGATTGTGAAGGTACAGCAAGAAATCTATGGTTTTGATGTACATACATTTGGAGATGCAAGTAAGGCGGGTACAGCACCACAGCAGCATACGCTGTTGACTAAAAAGAAGGTGTTAACCAGGGCCTGCTGGCAGCAAATTAAGTCTAAGAAAAAAGGGACTTATTATATTCAGACTTGAACTGGTTATTGGTCACATGCCGGCCAGTTCTACAGAAAATGTGTGTAATTCCCTATTTGGTGTGCCCATTGGGAATGTATGTTACTGGTTAGATAGCAGTACAGTCCTGAACTGGAAAAAGGTAAAAGGCAGATACAAGCAATTTGTGAGCAATAGGCTAACATAAGGGGAAATACCCTTATTCAGTGGAGATTGGTCAGCACAACTGATAACCCCGCAGACAATGGAAGTAGGGGCATTACTCATACTAACCTGGGAAATGTATGGTTTAAGGGCCGGGTTGATTACTTGGCATGAGTTCATGACGAGAAGATATAGTTACAAGGACAACAGCATTAACGGAGTCAGAAACAATATCTATGAAGAAAATTTCAAGGGCAACTGTTGCAGCACCAGAAAATGACATACTAGTGGCGGTACTTGCTAAATTCGAATACTGGAAAGCGACCAGAGTATTAGCATGGATTAGTAGGTTTGTTCTTAACTGTAGAGTAAATAAAGCATCTTGCATTTTTAGCCTTCTAACAACAGATGAAATTCATGGCCAGAAATTGTTTTTGGGTAAGAAGCTCCCAAGATCGGCGTCATGGAGGTGACCAATTCCAAGCAAATCAAATTCAACTAAATCTTTAGCAAGAAACAGAGAGTATTCTAACTTGCCAAGGCAGGATCTATAGGAACAAACTGGTCACAAAAGCTCACAATTACACCTTGCATAGGGCCTAACCATGGCCAAGGTTAGAGAGAGGTATTGGGTACCACGACTAAGGCAATTTGTAAAAAAAATAAGGGCAGCTTGCTATGAATACAAATGATTCCAGGCCATTGCCTTTGCAAATCCATTGAAAGGAGCTCTTCCTAGGGAGAGAACAGATGGGTTTAGGTCATTCCAGGTAGTGGAGATGGATTATGCTGGACATATTTTCTATAGGTCTAGCGTAGGTGTAGAAAAGAAAGTATACGTTCTCCTCTTTGATTGCGGCTTGTCCAGAGCTGTGCGCCTTGAGCTCCTTCCATATTTAATAACGGAGAATTTTATAGAGACTTTCAAAACCTTTATTGGAAGAAGACCACGACCAGAGAACGTGTTTTCTGATAACTGTATCTGCGTCAAAGTGGTTGAGAAAACCAACGCGTTCAGAGCAAATTAGCAATTTCTTAGCTAGATAAGGCGTACGATGGCAGTTCGTTTTGGAAAGAGTTGCATTGTGGGGAGATCAGTACAAAAAAGCATCGGCTTGGCCGAACGTCCATTAAATAAAAGGATAGACAGAGGGCATCTCAGGTGAAAGAAGCTAGAAGAAACACTACTGGACGTTGAAAGTCCTTTGAATAACCGCTCTTTCAGTTACATTATATGACAATCAATTTCCAATGTTAACATCCTACAAACTAATTGATGGACATGCTACCTACGTATTGGAGGGTATTGTGAAGAGAATTGAAAGCAAGGACCTGCATAAGAGAGCCAAGTATGTGTGAAAGTGTAAGAAAATAGTTTTAAAGCGCTGGACGGCAGAGTTTGTGGATGGGTTGCGAGAGAGACATAACATTGAGAAGAAACATCAAGCAGAGACAAGGAATCTTGGGGACGTCACGCTAATCAAGCGGGAGTGTATTAAAAGAGGTATATGGCAAATGGGTACTTTTTTGAGTCTGATTTAAGTAAAAGATGGAGTAGCTAGGGGCCAAGGTTAAGACTCAGAATAAATTGCTTGAAAGAGGAGTACAGCTCCTCTACCCTCTGAAAGTGTCTTGTGGTACCCAACCCGGAGATATTCGGCAACAGCAGCTTAATTCTGATGCAAAGGCATACCCCAGAAGGGTAGCTGTTATATCACTTGAAAATATCATCCATTCAAGTAACTTTGTAACTTGAAGTTGTAACTAAGTAATTGAGTAACATTTAACTCTTTAATGAGTTAATGGGAGAGTATGGCGTAAATTGTTAAAGACAAATTAGTCAAATTATATTTGTTGCCTGTAAATGTAGCTGCGTATCATTGTTTTCTGGTTACTACAATTACCAACTGCTTGGTTTCTCAGTTGATTTGAAGAATATTGTATATTACAATTGCCGTCAATTGTAGCAAGGGAAATTTAGTCGAGTTTGTAATTGACGTTGGGGTGGTTAAAAAAACACATTGGAAAACGTTATCTCAAGCTGTCATTTTGTGATTTGTTGAACTAAATTAGGACTTGCGAGCCGTATTCCCAAGATACATACATATTACCGTACTGTTGAAAGGAAGTTCGTGACTGTGCAATTTTAAATTGATATTTGACAGTCGTTATTCCTTATTCATCGAAGACAAATGACATTCTCCTGGTATCTCAGTCAAAAGTCAAAATTTAACTTCTTCTGGCCATTTCTTTACTTACTACAGTCAAAATTAGAACGAGTTTCGTCTCTAGTTGCATGTAGCATTATGTACGAATAGTGGATACAAGGATGCTATTTAGCAACGTATGGCATAACGATAATATCTAGCACTTTATTTTCCAGAGGGACAATGTTTTCCTCTAATGGGGTGTAAATTTCAATGAAAAGTGGACATTAGCTGTTAGGGTCTGATGAACAATCTATTTAGTAGGAAGCAATTTCTCTAATGGCGCATAAATTTTAATAGTTTCTCTAATGGCGGGTAAATTTCCATGAAAAATTAACATTTACTGTTTTGCCTAAAATACCTATCCTAACTCACTACAGTCAAAATGTAAGATTTCCCTGTCTCTAGTGGCACGTAAAATTTAATGAATAGTGGATGAATTTTTTCCTTCTCTATTGGCCCGTAAAGTTTAATGAACATGAAAGTGACATCGTTAAAATAGACAATGGGAAAAGACTACAACATAGAGTTATTAATTAATCGTTCTGTTATAGGGACTATTTGTACTTACAAATCAATAAATTCAACCCACTATCTATTTCTGAAATAGCGCTCCACTTAAACATGGACAACAAGCAATGAAGTAATTTTACCTTCTATTCGGATTAGTGCTCCATTGCAAATATAAATATACAGAACTGTTTTCAGCTCTCTGATTTGAATCTTAGAGATTTTAATTTAAAATTTGTGAATTTGAAAAAACAAAAGCTTATCTTGAGGACTGGTTTGTGATATTTTAAATCAAAGAATGGAGGAGTTTGTGATTAAGGATATTTCGCCGAACAAGTCCTTCTCAGGGCTAATTACAGGTAAGATTTTTTTTTCGACCGCCAATTATTGCTTGGCGCTCTCACGGTGATCGTTCACATGCCGTTGGAATCCTCTTGAAAAGCAGAGCATTGGCATTTATTTTTTCTTTCGGCCACCATTTATCGCTTGGCGATCTCACAGCAATCGTTTGCATACCGTTGGAATCCTTTTGAAAACCAGAACCTTTTTATTTTACAACTGTTTGTGTAAAATCGGTAGTTTAGACTGTTGGGAAAGGATTGAGCAAAGGTATCATAAACAAAAATATTCTAAAGGCAGTTGAATCCATCCGGGTTAGAACTACTCAACTAGAAAGTCCTACAGTTTTGCAACTTTTGCAAGACGCAGAACCTGAAAGTGAGTTCATACCAGGGTTTTTCTCAAAAGCATTCTATCATCTTTTTCCTGATGGAAGAGGTGATTACACAAACGAACGACTAGGCAATCAACCAACTTTCATGGATTGGTCCAAGCATCTGTTAAGACATGGTAGAAGGTTTGCAAATGACCCTATCGTTTCCTTGGTGGTGACAAACATGAACCAAAGGAGACAAACTCTAATGCTAGTACTTGAAATTTCCCGCCAAAAACCTAACAGTATTCTCTGACGTTCAAATTGTAATGTAAATACTACATTATTTCATTTTTAGCCTCCGAGCTCGCACACGTTCCACACCTTTAGTGCGGACGTCTATTCCCTAGTTTTATTTATTGTAAAATATTTATACAGGATAACACTTTTGTAAAGTTTATATTGCTATAAATTTTTGTTCTGTAAAAAAACCAGAAAAAATGTTATATATATATATATATATAAAATGTCTATAAAATGTCTTGAAAAGCCTTTATAATCGGAAAAACGCAAAGGAAACTATTTAAACAAAGCGTTTAGCTTTTGAAGCAGAAAAGGGGTTATGTCCTTTTATCATTCGGAATTTACTTGTACAAACTAGCTTCGCTCAAGTAAAGTGATTTCTTTGCTGCTAACTGTTGCACACTAGACATTACAAGCATAGTCTTCCCATTATTGGTGTTTATCTTATGCTTACTAAAGTTGTCATATGTGTTACTTTAATACATTTCCTCGTACAGAGACAGACTTGTCTCGAAAATCCATATTTAATATTAACAACGGCTTTACTTTAGTCTGGAATAATGTCCATTCCTCGATGTGTCAAAGAATCGAGTCGTTTGATTAGACCTAGGGCTTTCTCTAGAGTAACAACAGCGCTATTGGTAAGTATCGGAACTATCATCATCTCGTGGGCTGCAGAAGTGTCAAGATTTGGTATTATGCGTTCAAATAGGCGTAATCTTGAACTTGCATTTTTGTAAGTCTACGCAAATTGTTGCTGAAATGTAAGAGTTAAATCAAATAGACCTCCAAGGTACTTGTAATGGTTGACTTGATTAACTGGTGCTTCTTCGTAGTTGACAGAAAATCGGTCATTTGTTTTCGTCAATCTCTTTGAAGTTGCTAGTAGAGATCTGGTTTTGCCCTATTAAGGTCTGACCTTTATTCTCAATACGCATTCGTCATACACAGACCGGATAAACATTCATCGGACTTAGTGGATCAGTGGATCTGATCTTATTTTTACGCATTCCAATGTGCTAAAAGAACCTCTTTACAGATTATGATTTACTTGGTAATGTCAGAGCCGGTGTCTGTACTATTGTTACAGCGGGGAAGAATACTGTTCTCTCTATTTCCTCCAGTAGGCTATTTGTATAATAGTCTTTGTGGACCCAAAGATCAAATTATGCTAAAGCTTCATTGTTAAGGTTGTCTACCCAAATTATCCTTCAGGTGTTCATCTGTCTCTGTTAGTGACGTGCACCTAACCCCTGCATTGTCTAGGAGTAGCAATGTTCAGACCACATTTTCCAGCTACCGAACAACTGGTAATGTATCTTCACGAAAATATTTTTCTGTATTCTTTCTGTGTTTAATTCATTTTAGCCAGATCAACCCGGACATCCTGCAATTACTGGGTGATCCGTTCCAGAAATGGTGCATATCTTGCAATAATTACCAGTATTAACTTGAGGATACTTATACCTGCTACTGTCCATAGCTGATGTGCAAATTGACTTGTCTTGTTATTCTTTATTTACTTATAACAATATTTAAACAGGGGAGCTCTCTCACTTCAGTGATTTTCAGAGAGACCCTGTATTAAAAAAGTTACAAATTCAACCAGATTCTAGGTACAGTTGTTTAAAATATAAAAATGTTAAAATTAATAAGAAACAATTAAAATAGCAAATATTAAAAACTTAAGAATTAAACAAATTAACAATTTCAGTTTAAACTCTGAAATATCCTTGGAAGACTTTACGTCTTTGCACAAATTGTTCCAGTCATTTTCTGCTTGAAAGGAAAATCTTTGCCTACCCCAATTACTTAGGTAGGAGATGTTTAATCCTTTTCAGAAGCGCAAGACACTTATTAATGTTTGAACATAGTGTGGTGTTTTTACATACTTGTCACCATACCCTTTCCGCCGTTGTATGAGTATAAATACCGGTCATGATGTAAGTAAGGGAGCTTTTCCCGTCGTAAGGCTGCGGTTTATTCATCACCGATCGTAAATGCGTACCTCCACTACTGCTTCGGACTTCGTCAGGCATAATTCTAAAAAAAAATTGGTTCCAACTCTAGACTTCTTGCTCAACTATGATGCACACGCGCTATTAAAATTACAGCACTTGGCGACACGATAATGATGACAACCGTAATACTTTTCTTGACGATCTTGCATTAAGATTCTAAATACAAGAATCTCTGCTCGTCGCTACAACTCAACCGGAAAAGCTCCCTTACGTACACCATGACGGGTATTTATACTCATACAACGGCGGAAAGGGTATGGTGATTAGTATGTAAAAACACTACACATAGGTTATTTGATGACAGCGTCATACCAAGGTAAGAGAAATGTTCGACTTTCTAAACTGCACTTTTGTTAACTTTAATTAAAACAGTGCTGACGTTAACTTCCTTGTGCTACCAATTATCATTGCTTTGGTTTCTTAATATTAAAAGTGAGCGTGAAAGATTTCATTTATGCGCAGTATCTTCACTATATTGGAGATGTATGTAGATCACCCAATAATGCAATAACAAAGAAACTGATGTTTGCGAAATCCTCAAAGC
>PUGI020000354.1:0-10543 GCA_008930755.2 Alatina alata | reverse complement strand
AGACCCTGGTTCGAATCCAGGTCAGAGCAGTTTCACTTTTTCATCTATTTCCAATCTTTTCTATGCAATTCCAAATCTGCTCTAAATTACAAAAAGAATTTATTGTATCGTTTGTAAAGTATTTAATGATTTTTTGAGTTTGAGGTTGTTACTTAAATTTTTGTTGTATACTTAAATTTTTGTTGTATACTTAAATTTTTTGAAAATATATTGGTATTTATCATCTTGATATTGTTATGATGTTTCTTGCCCATACATTAGTAAACAACCTGTTCCGTTTTCCGGGGGATGAGGTGTTGCTTTGTAGTTTGTTGTACTTTTGTAGCCAAACGTTTCTCAAAAGTTGACAGGGGCTGTGCACAGATACAATTGCAGTGATACGATCCCCAGGAAAATAGAAGTAAAATGGCGTTCCCAAGGGGACGGTATTGCGACCTGGAAATTTGGAAAATGTGACAAATTATTAGACAATTAATACAATGTCTTGAAAAGTCAAAGAAATTATAATAATTAATAAGTAATAAATTAAGTCAGGGAAAACGTAGGGAATTTTTGTATCTGCTTGTAGTATTTCTTCTAGTTTAGGTCTAATAGATCACCTTGCGTAGAGTACGTGTGTTCCGAACTTGTTGGCTGGTTTATTGTGATGGAATATTATAAGTGATAAATGTGACAGTTCCTTCCCATGATTATTCTGAACAGTGTTCAACATTAGAACTGCCAGAAATATAAGCTATGTTAAGGTAGATAATTAAGCAATACATTATTTTCTGATGTGATTTCGGTATCTACGTTTTATATGTTTATTCTTATTGAATGCAACTTAAAACTATAATTAAAGTAGAGAAAAGTAGAAAAATATCTTCCTGGAATTTTTGTGGCAACATTTTTGACCACGAGACCAACAAAAGAATGGGGATTCGATCGCTCGAGCCATAAGTCTAATGCCTTAACCCACACTTTCAAGGCGCCTCATTGATGTAGACCACCATTATATAAGAGAATGCCACAGTATGAGGTTACAATTTTATAAAACTAAAGATTCATGAGAGCTTTTATTTTCTATTTGTTTTCCTGATGTGATTGAAAGAGCCAGTACAACTTTGAGGATCGTGTCTTTCAAGGATATAGTTTGGAAGTTGTTTATCAAGAGCATAGCATGTGCACTCTGTTGTGCAATGAAGCAGCACGTTAAAACTTTTTTTGTTCCACAAGAATGGTTTTTTGAATACACTCTAACTTTTGAATATGCGCCGCCGTGAGTAAGGGAGATTAAGAAATTTGATTTTTATAAGAATGGTCGAAGCTGGATTTGGGGTTTTATCGACCAGAAATGCGTCAAGATCACAGTCTATATGGAAATTTTTACACTCACAGACATCAATGGAAGAGTAGTTGAGTTATTTTTGTTAGGTGACTTGTATGGTGACGTGGACGAAGTTTTAGAATTACAAAGCATATGATATTACACATGCAACGAAATTTCTTTTTGCGCGTAAGAGTTACTGAAGTGTACTAAAGTACGTACTTTTCTCAGCTTTTTTGCAACTAAAAAGAAGTGTTGGTCAAGAAAGATCTTTGAGGGAGAAATTATGGGATTTCTTCGATGAAGCATTTCCCTTGCATAAGCACGTCCCTTTTGTAAGCGACTGCGCAAATGTTATATTTAGAAACAACTGCACCGGGCGGTTATTGTAAGAAAATACGGTATTTTCCTATTCACACGATTCTTACTTGCAACTAAGAAAGCGTAAGTGATCCAGGAATTGAAAGTTGCTGGAGTCGAATTCACTTTCTGTAACATTCAACAAGCCTACAGATTACTCAGCAGTGAGGTGGGGTATATTAGCTTCAACTGGGAAAGGCGGGAAATACAGGAACTGGTTACCCTTCCTCTAGTTACCTGTCATCGTTATGAACTGAACTGCCCTTCGATCGAAATTACTTTTAGTAACAGATTCGTTTTGGTAAAGCTTTTTACCAGACACAATTCACAGGAAATGTCGTCTGGGAAGGCGGAGGAAATAAATAATAGCCCCCAAAATAGTGTTTGGTATGATCTGAATAGAGCATTAGTATAATGTGCTTCATTGAGAAGTTGCCAACAGTTGCTTTTGTGCTATGATGTATGAAGAGAGTTTCTTGCAGATTTTAGCAAACGCCCGTTCAGTTAGTCATCTCGCCGTGTTGAGGTATGGATTTTTCAAAGAAAGCAGCCTCTTCCTTATCGCTAAAAGAAGTTTATTTACACATTACGCTATGCCTAGTGATTCAAGGGACACACAAAAAAGGCTACTTTTCGCCATAGCCACAATTTTTTCAGCATGCCAAGAAAGTGATGATGTTACAAATATGTTAAGGGGTTCCCCCTTTTTTCCACCTTAATTGCTAACTCACAAAAATGGGATCCTCCGAATGTCATACTTTTAGTCTCAGATGTCATCACCAGAATTTTCGCCAAGAAGGCGTGTAGGTTCCGCTTGCTACAATAAGACTCCAGGTCTCATCCTTGAAAAGGAACAAAGGGTAGATGCTACCTTCGCCTAGATAGAAGCTCACAGTTATCGGTCAGTTAGTCATTCTCGCTGTCTTTAGTCTTGTCTGCCTGTTTGCCTGTCGGTCTGTCGGTTTAACGGTTAATATGTCTGCATGTCTTTCATCATGCTGGCACGTGTATCTGTTTGTTTATATGCTTATCTCTGGCATAATAATATGCCGCACACCTGCCCATGGTCTGTTAAGTCAGTCTCTCTGTCAATTGGTTTCACGTTTAGCCTTTCTTACTTTCAGATGAACCTTGAGTGATTTTATTGTATAACGTGCATGAATACTTTGCAGTTTCCGAGAATGTGACCAAGCTACGTTTGGCGTAGAATAACGAAAAGTAGAGACTCTAAGAAAGCTGTATAGCGGGGAATTTTTGAATCAAATGCAGAGGGCATTGATGGCATTTAGGATGGTGGAGGAATGTTTAAATTTGCCTTCTGTCGGACTTTTATAGAACAATATTTATTGGCATTGTTGCAACTCTGTTTATATCTGTCGTGTAATATTTTTCTTTCGTAGCAACTGAAGGAGCAAGACAGAAAGCACGAGGAGGAGTGGGAAACTTTATCAAGACGTAAAATACGTTTACAGGAACGACTCCGAATGCTAGCTTCAGATATTCAGACACAGTTGTTGCAGCAACAACTATTTGCACAGGTGCAACGAGAAAAACTGTCCACAGGGCCCACTATAGTTATTGTGAATACAGAACGATCTGAGTTACAATCAATACAAACAACGTCTACAGAAACTAAAACAACAAATTCCGAAACTCCCCCGGTGGGAGAAGAAGGAAATGTGGATGTCACCTCGACATGAAATTAGTGTAAGATATTTTAGATCTGTATTCGTATAGGTGCTGAGACACCATGCGATGTTCTAGAACCCAAAGCAGTGTTCATTTTATATGGTTTAGGTTCCCTTTACGTACTACTTTTATATATATGTTAAACACCACTCAGTCGTAAACATTTTGTACAAAATTCATCGGTGCGTGGGGAAAAGCCTGGTACGTCGGCATTGCCCCAGTTGGTATCCATAACGAAAAATAGGCTAAAAGGGGTCGGATAGAACTAGGGTTCTTGCAGAGGTCATTCTTGGTTCGTCCGTCATTCATATGTCGCATACCGCGATGCTTTGTTTATTACAATCTGTTGCCATCTCAGTCCGTCATTCGTGATACCTGATTTAAAAATTGGAATGATCAACTACTGTTTTTTGCTTTATGTAGGGATGGTTGAAATAGTATTCCGTAGTGGTACGATATTCGAAAATAGAAGGGTACTTATGACAGGTATGGAAATCAAAAGGAGGTTCAAGAATGATTTTCCAAAGAACACAAGGGCTATAAAAGTAACGATTTAAAAATTGATAATCCAGCCGATGTTGTAAAACAGTAGTGCTATGCGAGTTGATAGCAAAGTTGCCGATGACCAGAAGTTAAAAATACTAATATATTGATATCAATATTATTTATTTTTGATGTTGATTTTATTCTGTTCAATTGTTAGAATATTTAATTTCATTGTTGTATAAAATGAGAGGATGGAAGTAAAATGGCCAACATCATGAAATGGGGGGTCATTTTAAAACGTAATAGGGTTTGAAATTTCATAAAGATGTAAGTGATCCCTGTACAATTGAGCACAAAAGAGTATTCAAATTTTGCTACAATTCTGGACTTAAATATGTTGAAATATTTGTGGAACTCCCACTTAGCCATGCAATTGATTTTGAAAATGGCGTTGTTAGGTGGTAACTTTTCATAGCTCCATAATATCATGGGTAAGAGGGCAGATACAAAGTAACACACAAGTGAATTCCATCTTTATGAGCCAAGTGGTTTGTACCCTTCCATTTTACTTGGCTATTTTACATAAGAAAGAAAACTACTTTCAGCCTTGCTGCTCGTATTGTTTTGTGAAATTGAGCCACGTGTTTCTTGAAACCAAGGATGTTATATGCCGTGACGCCTCTACACACTTGTTTCCAACAGTATCGGTGGAAGCCATTTCATTCCGTTATTACGTTATCATGTTTCCTGTTCAGTTCTTCTAAGTTTAAAAAGGAGTTTGTTGTGAAAAGTGCTTTTGGCTTTACTCACGAAGGTGAGCCTGCCGATGTTTCTTAAATGTTTCTTAATTTATGTCTGATTGGAATTTAATGTTTCTGATGCAGATATTTGTTATATATTGAAAAGATATGTAGAACTTTTCTTCAGGGAGATGCTGGTCACACTACCTTGTTTAGTATAAGAGAGGATTATTGTGTCAAAGCTCTTACTAGTAAATATGTGACCAGGTTTTGCTTAGAAGCCCGTTTACCAGTGTTTGTGTCTGCACATCTACCTTGTCCATAGTACAGGCTCTTATCATGATGTATAGGAAAGAATCTGAACATGATCTGAGAGCAGCAATTGCATCCATCGTTAGTACTTCAATTAAGGTAATCTTTGCAATAAACCATGAAGAATTCCTCAACGATATGTAGAAGATTTAGTGTATATAATGTTTAAGAAAGCTGTTCCAATATTTGGGGCATAATGCCCAAAGTTTCGACAAGAGGATCCTGGAGGTAATGCCATTCGGCCAGGGTATCCAGTTTTGTAGCACTCTCAAGAATGTCAGAAATTATTGGAAATTTTGCAAAACGTCTGGCTGTAAGTCAAAATATGTGAAGAAGTATGGTTAAATATTACGTTGTCTGAAATATAGACGGGAATTTACAGGAAGAGTCACTGGTTAAAAGCCTGAAGTGTATAGCCTGATGTTTATGAAGTTAAATGAACTAAATATCGTAAAATATTTGGATTTTGCGCTTACTAGAGTTGCTATGGTAGAAGTGACTGTAGAGACGACTATCCCAAATATAGTCTTAGCTACTTTCTTCTTTCGTAACAAAACTGCAACCCCATCTAATCGAAAACTATGTCTGCCTTTAATTTAGCCTTTTGTAGTCTCCTGAACCCTCAAAGATTTGGTGTTCCGTGAAACAAAAAGTCACTCCAGTTATTTCGGGGGACAGAACGCCATACTAAAGTGAAATGGCAAGTATGTGCAGAATACGAATCGCTGAATGCACAGTCAGAATTGATGGATATGTTTGACCGCGAGGGGAATGAGGCATGCTCCAAACAACCACCGAATGTCTTCTACCCATCTCAAATTGCGAGAAAAAATGGTGATTAATCCTTGTAGCGTAAGATTTATTCCCTCTTCAAGTCAACTTTCCGCTACCATCTCAATATGTTTGGTTCTCCAAGAGAAAATTGTACCCTTTCCAACGTTTATGGGGGAGAGGGACGGACGCCATACGTAAGTTAAAAAAGTTGGGATTTTTAAACGAGAAATGTCAGCGATGTGTGCGGAACGGGAACTGAGGGCTTAATGGTAAACCAGCCTGGAAATAGTTCTAAATAGTTCGTCAAGCCTAACAGTTATTGTCTATGAGATGTTTATGCTAGAATATCGTCCTACCTCCAAGGTAGGACAGTATGTATGTTACACGTTTTTCTATTTCCGAGCGTACTTTGGTGTAGATGATGTAGATGACCCAATATATTGTGTTTTGATTACATTAGCCGTGGGGGCCCTGTAAGTGAACTGTGGATGTCCCGTACTGTAAGTGAACTGTGGAACTCCCCAAAATTCCCTGTTTACGTATGGATGGCATAATTACTAATTCATTGATCGGGTACTTTTATGATGTAATGTAACAAGTAGGTTTATCGTTCGTACTTTAGTTAAAGAATAAAGTCTTAGCAGAGCTGATGCTCAAACAGAGAGTGGAAGTGTGACGTTTTGATTTCAGATGAAGGTTATCCGACTCAACGGCCACTTCCTTATAACCGTCACCTGACCAAAGCGGCCATACCTTACAATTTAAGGTGAGGTATAATTAGGTTTTGCTAGCGGTACAGATTCTGTACGTCATCACTTCGACTCTACGGTTTGTGGCATGAAGTCAGTCTTGAGTAAATTGCCATGGGGTACCCCATGGCCTTTGTAATATATTGTAATATACATCTAAACCATTTTTTCTCAACCTTTAACTCGTAAAATTGGGCCCGAAGATCGGAATGTATCTTATTTTAACCTTGTACAAACTTTAAAATTTACCTTGAGCAGCGAAAAAGTTTTGATTATTGTGAATATATTAATCAATATATCCGTAATAATTACCAGTTGTGTGTATATGTATTCATTGAATTTTAAATACCAATTTCATAATGACTTCAGGCTAAAAATTGTGCCATGAACTGACAATTCTCCAAAACTGGGCCCCAGTGTAAAAAGGTTGAGAAACACAGATCGAAACGGAAACAAGTGCAAGAATATACGTAATGCCCATTTAGTATTGTGTCAGTTACAAGTTATCCGTTGACTTAGTTAGTAATCTTTGGTGCCCAAGCAGAGCTAAGTTACGTTTCTGGTGAGGTTCAAGGGAAAATTTCTCGGAATTTGGTGACTTGACTGGGCGTGGAGGCTAGGGAGGGAAGGTAATATTCGATGATTTTGGGGAGGCTACAGTGAGGCATTCAAAGTACCCGTCACTTTGGGCTGGTGCATGTCGGGGCAATGCAATTTCCCAAATTTTGCCAACACCAGGACATCCATAATGGACATTAAATGGCCAAAGTAATTTATTTTTGTGATACATGGCTAAGGCCTCTAATATACATTAAGAGTACTGGCACCAATTAGAGTAACCTGTTTTTGTCAAGGACACAACGTTGTACCAATGGTCTTAGAACTTGAACTCGTAAGCTTAGGGTGGCCAATCCAATGCCTTGACCGAGATTCAAATCTCACGGGGTGGCGGTCTTGTGTCCAACACCTTTAGCATTCGGCCGCTGTAGTTCGAAAACTATCATTCGTCCCAGCACCATTAGCACTCGACCACTGTAACCTCAAACCAATCACTCCTCTAATACCTTGAGTACCCTTCTACCCCTCATATCGGTATGCTATTATTGATATAATGTAATTTTCGTATTGTGGTCAGAGCAACCCGAAAATTAGGGTAGTCGCATTCTAAGCAAAATGGTCGATGATGTAATTTCTTGCACTTTCATTGTGTTAAGCTGTAATTAGCCCAAACGCAGGTAACCCGACTGTCGATTTTTTTTTCGTAGGGGTCGATGATTCATTAATGCCCCTGTATCATAGGGATGGATGATATGTTGATGTCAGTTAATCTCCTCTCTGTTCATTTTGCTCCTGTTAATAGAAAAACAAGATAAATTAGATGAAAATGTAATTTTGTTGGAGACGTTGAGGTAATTATCGTTGCTACCAGTAGGTTTAGTAAAATTGTAACGCATGGTGTCATAATTTAATTCGTATCCTAGCCACTGGATAATTACGTGCCACATGTTGTTACTGATTCTTCTGTAAGAAATCAATTTTGGTCGGAGAACTCAAGTTGTTGTATGCCCCACCGAAGGGGCCTTTGAAAGTAGGCCAGCTATTAATTATTATCTTTAAGATCCACAGTAGCAATAATTCGGCGCTCACAATATGTAATTATAGCCACGTCCCAATGTTACAGATTGATACTATGAGTCCCAGTTAGTATCGTTCTCGAGGATATAACAGCGGGACGGGGACTCGAGCCTCTGGGTGTCGTAACCGTACATTTCTTGTGGTTTGTGGTCGGGAAAATTAGCACCGAGCAGTGTATTTTGATAGGCTCTCGAATAGGAATTGGCATCCAACACATATTGACGCCGACGCCGAAATCAGATTGAAATTAGTTAAATAGCTAAGTCGCTTTCCAATAGTAAAAGAAAACCGAAGTGAAGGTTACAAAACATGTCTGCAGCTAACATATTGTCACCTTAAAACGAGGAAAGTTGCCAACAGCGTTAGGCAAAAGGTTATGACCAAAGTAGAGTGATTCTGTTATTCCTTTGGAGTCTGTAAATATGTTTGCTAGGTTCTTCTGCACTCACTACGTACGATAGAAAATCACTAAATAGAGTCAGAAAATATTTGCAGAAAAAGTGTTTTCAACAACCGCCGTGGTATGAATTTTGCGAGGACATTTTATGGAAGTCTGGGAAAAAGGGATTGGGAATCAATATTCTACACTAGTGCCAGGAAATAGGAGCAGACTCTCTGAACGTTTTTGTCTATGAAAAGTCATGCGAACCCCCGATTTTTCCCTTTGTGATGAGGACCTAATGTTTTTGCCGGTATTAAGATAATCTTGTTAGTCAGGGAGTGTTTTACTTTAGTAATGTTACCTTACTTGACGTATTACTTTTAGGTAATTTAGTTATATAATTACAGGTCAGTTATTGATATTAAATCCTCTTCTCTGTCTTAGCAGAAGTTGCTTGATGGAGAAGCAAGTTTAACGTATCAATAATTGACTGAGTATGCAAGAACGCAGCTGCCCATTGCATAGTCTATTACCGACCCTCCACGAGCATAAATTATGAAAACCAACAGCGTTGTAATGGGATTTTGATGTATTACGGTATGTTCCTTTAAACTCAAACGTTAACTGGTGTGTCTCAAATTATGGATCTGTGGATTTCTTGTATGTTCAATACATATCAAACTGAACTTTGTTATTCTTTCGGCAAGACATTACATTTCCGACTCCGTTGACATTCACTGATACTTTGTGCCCAGTGGGGAATGGGTGTTAGTGTACTCAGGAGATTATGGTACTTTTATGACACCACAATGTAGTTTGGCAATACTTCTCCCTAATTTTGCAAATGTGGACTACTGCCTGGGTACGTATTACCTCACCAGTTAAACCTGAATGTGTTTTGTGCATCCCACGTCAGCACAAGAAAGAGAAGGAAGAAGACTTACGTAGGTAGTACCTACTATTAGGGGTAAAGTAAGTAGATTCGAGGGGGCATCAAGTATTTCTGTGAACTGGGCCTACAATGTTTGGGTTAGAGTCTTTATTACGGTAACGAACTCTAGGATTGTGAGTAGGAATACCGTTTCTACCGGTACGATGTTATGTTACGATGTTACAGCGCAACTGTTTGACATGTTAAGATTTGCTATATGTGATACGCTCCAATCGTTTGCCACATAGCTCGTAATACAGGACAATCCCAGGTTTACCTGTTTCCGTATGTCCCACGTCAAGGCACAAAGGAGATAGAAAATGACCATTAAGTAATATTTGCTGCTAAAGGGCAAACCATTTGGAACTGCATTGTGAGTGACTGGTTAGAAACTAGGATCCACTACTGGTTTTGGTTTGAATTACGGTTTGCGTAGTGACTTTATAATTGAAGGATTGCGAGAACTTATCCCATTTCTGCCGCTTGTGGACTTAAGCAAGACGCTTCACTCAATCGCTGATAAATAAAGATGTAATTGGATGATAATCGTGTCACAAAGAAACAGATTTCAGAATTTCCAAGCGATAGGTTGTCTAACTAAATTAGTGTATTCAATCAGCCATTTCATTATTCACTTTACCCTTTGACTTTTGAGGATAGCTGCATAGCCACAGAAACTGATTTCACAAATCCTAAGCGATAAGCTGTCTAACTAAAAGAGCATTTTCAACAGCTATTTCATTATTCATTTTAACCTTTAACTTCTAAGGATCAATTCCATAGCCACAAAATGTTCCGCTGAGTACTTCTATGGGTTTGTGGATCCCAGTTTTAAAATCCTAGTCAACATGATTACCTCATTCTCCTATATACGGTATCTCCTCAAAAGAGCAGCCCGACCGCTTATTTTAATTTTAGGACATGTAGGAAATGTTCCAAAATCTTAAATTGTTATGAATTTACTACTTTGGAAAGGGATATGTAAGTCCTAATGTTGATAGTATGTATTAGTTCTGTTTCGAATGAGCGTTCCACTTCGTATACGCTTTTTTTATATAGGCAACTTGACCACCGAGCCCAGCCCCAAACGTTGCTTATTTTTTCACAATGTTAAGGCTCAAAGCTTCTTAATAGTTGCTTAATACAAAAAAGTAAAATTAACGAAAATGTTCAACCGAG